>JANPXK010000431.1:0-28402 GCA_024704745.1 Rosa lucieae
TAATTTACTTTTTTACCCTTAACTAATACTTCTTTTAACTTTTTTTTTCTAAGAATAATTCATTTATGTTACTTCTCAAAAGCAAAAAAAAAAAAAAAAGTTCCTCTTCCTTTTACACGTTGCTAAGACAGAGAATCTCAGAGCTCTTTGTCAAACTTCTTTTTCTTCTTTATTGCTAAACGTGTCATTGTTCAGTAGCAACTTCATTTGCAGTAGCAGGAGCAGTAAGTAGCAGTATCAGCAGTAGGAGAAGTAGAAGCAATTAGATCTGTCAATCCCGTTTTCGACTAGTACTTAACTACTTACCATTATAATTTTCAACAAGCAAGCAAATACAAGCATATTAGCATGTCGGTTAGTAAAGATGCACCTTTAATAAAACTTTGATGAACTTATTAACCCCAATACGACTATTTGAAACCTTTCCAAGTCCCTCACTATCCGTATATCTTTAGAAAAGGTTCAAGGAACATATTGTTCTACGAATAACAAAGCAACACATTTTGTTGCTTCTGATAGCAAAAAGCATGAAAATGTTAGCGATCTGGTATTCCAAAACATCATTAATAAAAAGAATGAAAAGCAATCAGAGACTTAAGACCTTAAGAGCTACTTTAGCTGAATATGATTGCAGGGCCTGCTATAAACTACACAGAGATACGTATATGTTTATACATATATAAGCTTAATTCTCTCATGGACTACAACAAAGTTGATCATTTTCTTGATTAAAATCTTTTACACATAGCGAACTAAATTTTTCAATACGGAAACCTCACAGATCCAACCACTCATCAACAAAATTCAAATCAAGCATACAAAATTTTCACAAAGGTACTGAATTTCACAAATCTAGTCCACCTCACAAATCAAAACTAGATTGGAAACTTAATTGAACCAAATAGCAGCTAAATCCCTTCAGCCAATTTCACCAAATTAATGCTCAACTCCCTATTTTGCTACCCAATTCAAAAATGAGCCAACGACTTTAGAACCATTGCCGGAATCAGTAAACTCGGTGGTGGCTGGCTGACGTCACCCAAAATTACAATACCTCCAAAACTTAATAGAATTCAAAAAAAAAAATTATACCATCACATAGAGTGTGAAGAGTAGATCGAGTCTTATACCTCAGGCATGACAAATGGTCACCGGAGCCACTGGAAGACGTCGAAGAAATGTCAGAAAACATAAAATTTGTTCACCGGACGAGGAAGTTCCGGTCGAATTGCTTTTGCGGGTCGTCTGATCAAGGAACCGGGTCTCGTGCTATGGAGATTTCTGGAACGATCTAAAGCATGGAATTGGGTTGCTAGGATTCCATTAGAGTTAGGGGAATGGCAGATTGGGCGGGAGGGTTTTGGTATTGGCTCCGTCGCTCGGTTTGGGTTTTGGGTATTGGATATTAGGTCAGTGGCAATGCTCGTAAATTGTGATGAAACTCGAGTATTTTGGTCATTTTCCATTTAAATTGGGAGTTAAGCTTGCATCATTTGACTTTGGGCCTAGGCTCATGTCCTTATTTGTGTAATCTTTTTTAAAGTGAGTTTTCTGTGTTTACATATTTTGTCATGTGCTACTATGTAATTTTCTATAAAAATTAACCTTTAGCAGTTACAACATGCACTATCATGTGTTAATAAGGTTTTTATTTTTATTTTTTATTTCTTGTATAATGCCTGGAAAGAAATTAAGGAAGGTTTAGTTGTCGACACACTCTTAATTTGGCTATATTTACATTCTAAACTTGTAATTATTACAATTAAATAAATTAATTGTTGAAGGAAACCCGAATTATGTGTGCTTTCCCAAATATGGTAGAATATTCTAAATCTCCTAATCAATGTTTGGTTAGGTTTCCTTGTACTCTAAGACCTCATTTGGTTCACTGAATGGAAAACTTGGGAAGGGAAACTTTATCATTTCCTCTGTTTGGCACGCCTAAGGAAAGGAACAATTTTCCTGTATGAAGGGAAAATAGTGGAGAAAGTAGATCCTCCCACTCCAGATTCATTTTCCCTCTGACTTTCCCTTATTAATTGCATACTTTAAATATCATTTTAAAGATTATTATTACCAATTTATCCAAGAAAATTTTGAGTTTTGAATTTCTTATGTTTTTTTACATTAAGGATATTGTTGAAAATTTGATGTTGCTTACTTTTCTATTCATGCACAAACCAAACATTGGAAAGGAAAATAAAATACATTTTCAGATTACTTTCTCGACATTCCCAAACATTGGTAGGGAAACTAATGAGAAATTTATTTTTCCATATTCATGGGAAAGGCCAAGGAACCAAATTCCTTTCCTTAAACCAAACGAGACCCCTATTATCAATGAAATCATACAAGTATTCTCCTCAACTCTTTTCTCTTAAACATTTACTACTTATATTTTACAAAATGATCGATTTACACCCTTTTCGTAATCCAAACATTTCTCATCTAATTTTTTTTAATGTAACTGTAATACCCCATAAATTAGTTCTTAATTTTCGAGTGTCTTTCGGAATTTATTTTATTGATTGTGGTGCGATTAGTTGGTTCAAGGGTGAAGTAGAAGTGTTTCAAACGAATAAATGCTCGAAACGTTTTTATTTTGAGGGTTCAAAATGTTGACTTTTTATTTGTTGGGTTTCTCTAAAAACTTTCTTCACAAAAGTTGTAGAGCACGTCGATACGCGTTCGTAGACATGTGGTACGTGAAAATCAAAGATCATATGAAGAAGTTATGAGCGACGGAAGTTATTTCTATTTTTGGAAATTTTAATATAAATATGATTTTTGGAGAAAATTTCATAATTTCCTTTTTGAAAATTTTTCCGATTTTTCTGGAAGATTTCTCTCTCAACCAAGTCCGACCCGGCCAGCGAAACCGGTGACCCGAACTGACTTTTTCTCAGTCGTCCGGCGTCCTCCAGCAGTGAAACTTGCACCAACCGACTCAGACCGTCGTCCTCTTCTTCCCCACCGAATCAGTTTCCGTCATTTCTTGCCGGAAACAGGAGATCGAAGTGCTTAGATTCTAACCTGTCGGATCCGATCAGACTTTCCAATTCCGGTAGTGGCTAGGCTCGATCCTTTCTTTTTTAGAATGTTCTCCTCCTCTAGATCACATCCATACCAACCATGAGGGACGATTTTGAGTGTCGTAGCCAATATCATGAATTGAAAGTCAACGGTTGAGGTTTTCCCAGCTTATAGGCTTGATTTCGGCCGATCTAGGTTGAATCGGCCAAAACCTCAGGTATTAAAGTTGATCCTCATGGTATAAACCCCATTTTGGATGGTTTGATTAGGGTGGTTTTGAGTTTGGTCCGATGGTGGTGTGCCGCACACGGCCTATGACTGCGCTTTGGCAACTTTTCCGGCCATGCCAGGGGCAGTTTCTAGTTTTATTTATCATCTACTCATCGATACGAGCATTTTGATATTTAATACGTAATTTTTGGAGTTTGTATGAATTTGTTAGGGTTTTTACCATTTTTTATTGGCTTGATTTTTGATCCGTGAGGATCCGGCCGTTCGATCGACTTGTAGCTTTGATATATTGATCGTAGGAGTATTCCTGAGACTTTGGTGGTCTCAAACGAAGTTTTTCTTGATTGATTTATTACTCGATTTATAGTTCACGTGTTTCGAATTTAAATGCTTATGTACTTTGTGTTGTATTGAGTGTGACCTTGATGTGATTAGGTGATTGAATGGAGTTCGATGATTCTATGCTTGTCTCGGTTATGTGTGAAGATGCAAAGAAATTTTGAGGTGAGTAAATCTCACATTTTTTGGGCGATAAATTAGTTGAGTGATAGTTTGTAGAATAAATTGTTAGCTGTAAAATCATATCTGTGGCAAAATAAAATTTGTTTTAAATTATATGAACTAGATCGTAAATGGTTCATGGGTAAGTAAAAACAAGGATTTGTTACATATGATTTTCGGTTTAAGTAGATTGTGAAATATAGTTGGAATTGTTTGGAGAAGTGGAAAAACCTTGTTTTGCATGATTTTATCACTATTGGGTAGAGAGGTGATTTTGAAAAAAATAAATGAATTTGGAAAGGCAAATGACAGTGTTGTTAGATTTAAGTTTTGAAAGGAATATATACGATTTGTGAAAATGTTGAGGTGTGCAATCAATATTTTGAAAAGATTTTCGATATTGTTTTGAGAGTGGTGAATTTATATATCATGTGATGATAGCCAAAGTGGTGACCAATGTGGTGACAATCTATACAGTAGCCAAGGTGGTGACTAATGTGGTGATAACCTATACAGTAATACCAAAGTGGTGATAACTAAGGTGGTGATATTCTATACATGCAGTAGTACCAATGTGTTGATAATTGATGTAATGATTGTTATGAAAAGGTTATGGATTATTGTTGAGTGATTGATGTTTGAGATTGTTGAAGTGGTGTTTGGTGTTACTAGTGATTGGATGGTATTGATTTTTGGTTTATTTTTTATTATTGACTTGCTTGTTTTCTTTTGTAATATTCTGAACTAAATTATATGCATGGATTACTGTTTTCTGAATTAATTGGTTTTGATGTAATCTCTTGAACTAAACGATATGCAGGATTACTATGACTTCTATTGATTGTAAGTTTTAATGTAATAACCTGAACTAAACAATATGCAGGGATTACTATGATTTGCTTGATGTACTTTTGATGATCTCCTGAATTAATTCACATCCAGGGATTACTTTCTACTTGATTTTGAATTTTAAGTACTTTACTTTTTCGAGAAGTGGTTGTTGAGATTTTAATGTTTTTGAAAGGTCACTGAGGTGACAATTATTCGGTTGAGATCAATGGAGGATGATTTTGGATTATTGGAGTTTTTAATGTTTTTACATTACTTGAGTTTTTGTTTGTTGAACATTTGTAAAATTAAATGCATCAGTTAAGAGTCAAAGCATGTGGTTTTAGATTTTGAGTTAACGTATGTGAGCATGATATGATATGAACTTGATGTTTTTGTTATGATAATTGTATAACGATTTTCTTAGGTTGAGATGGTTTAAGCACGTGCTTCTTCCTTGTTGTTTTGAGTTTACTCACACAAGTTTTCATAAGCTTACCACATGAGCTTTCATAAGCTTACCGGGTTTGTTATTTCAACCCGGTGCACTATTCAATGGTGTAGGGGTCTATCCTACAGGTTAGGGTGAACGTGATGGAGCTATGGTCCCTTACCGTTGCAATCACACTATGCCAAAATGTGCTTCAGACGACACACTTCAGACGACATAAGTTTTGTTTTATGTCGTCTGAGTTTTTCAGACGACATAATTTTTTTTTTGTGTTGTCTGAATATAGACTAAAACCATACTCGTTCAATTTGAAAAAATGGTGAGCATTCAGACGACACATTTGTGTAGTTGTAAAAGATGATGATTTCCTATCTCAAAGATCGTTTCATTTTAAAAATATGGTTAGATACAGACAACACTTATATGTTGTTGTAAAATATGGGGATATTTCAAATCTAACCCTAAGAGAATATTTGGAATTCCCTCCAAAAAGTTATAGTCCTTTCCCTCTCAAAATACCGAGACCCTAGCTGACTAGTCAATGGGGGTGATACTCAGACAACACAATTGTGTTGTGTAAAGAAGGTGAGTTTCACTTTTTTTTTTCCCAAGTCGTTTTTGGCATTACTACACATTTACTCCTTCCCATCTCGGCTCACTCTTTCAGCCACATAAAATCCCCATTTTCTCTCTCCACCTCTCGTTTGCTTCCCCGAAACCCAAAATCCCTAGAATCTCTCAATTTGGAAATTTTGTTCAGATCCAGTCCCCAGAACCGTGAAATCAGAGGACTGAAAAGGAGCGTGAGACTGGCCTGTGAAATCAGTCCTCTATATTCGTGTCTATCTCTTAAAATCCAATCTTTTGTTCTCTCATCTCCCCTCTCTCTTCCGCACCCTCACTTCTCCCCCACTCCCCACCACCGATTCTCCCCACCCATCATCTCCGCTGTCCAATTCTGCCACCCTCACGCCCTTCTCGCCGTCCAATTTGAGGGGGACGAATGTTGAAAAGGTTTTGTTGTGAGTTATGACTTAGGAGTGAGTGGATTGAGTTTTGAGGGAGTGAGCGAATTGCAAATAATGTTTAATGGTGGTGGCTCTTGTGTCTCGAATCACCTACGGCTGCGAGACCGCGACCTCCGCCTCCGCCACCAACCCCAACTTGGTTTTGGGTTCGTCTTTGGCTTTGGATTGGGTACTCGAATCGCTGGGCTACGAGTACGACGCTCTCTCAAATCCTTGTCTGCTCGTAGAAGGGCAAGATCTCATACTCAATTCAGCAGGCGTTGATTGGCCTCTCAGCTATGTACGAATCCAGCTGCCTAATCTAAGGTATCCATCTGATTTAGGGTTGTTATAGAATTTGTTTTTTAATTCACGATTGTATGATAATTTCAGGTGTTTAGATTGCAAATTTGAGATATGGGTTTCGTCATTTCTTGTTTCTTATTCTTAAATTGGGGTCTGATTCATTCAATTTTGACTTGAGAATTTCTGTTTTCAAGATTCTGTCAGTGTTTTGCTTCAAAAGGCAAGTTTGTGTCTTTATTGGTCTCTTGCTCAATTATGCTATATGGGTTTTTATTTCTAAGCTTGGTTTTGGCTGATTCTTCTCAGACTAGAACTGGGTTTCTTTTATTCAAATTGCAGTGTATGATAGGTTGCATAGCTCTGTAGATTGATGAATGGGGCCTTGCGTCTTGTGGGGTTTACATGGAGTGGCTTTTGGGTTATCTCTCCATTAATGTATAAGCAAAAAATTATGATATTGATTCTTCTTCTTTTCTTTTGGGTAGTAGATTGGGAAGTGAAAAGTGAAATCAGAAAGAATGAGAGTAAGAAAATAGGGAAGCTTGTTACCATGTAGACCTATGTCGGGCCACTTTCATCCAATTCCACCTATGGTCTCCATGGAACTGGTAATTCCTTCTTTTCAATTTGTTCTGTTATCATGGTGATACTTTTGTAATTTGTACACTTATACATTGATCATGAAATTCTTGTACCATATGAACGAAGGAGAATGGGAGTTTGATTTTGCTGCTCTTGAAACTGAACTGTGGGAAGGCAAAGGGAGGAAGATTTCAGAAGTGAAGGGTTTCCATTTGGGCTGTTCAGTATCTATAGTTGTTTTCCAATTGTGAGTGACTCTTCTGATTTCTAACTAGACAAGTGATTAATGAAAGTTGTGTTTTAATTGAGAATATATCATGTCATTTGGCTGTAGGGCTTTCAAGATTAAACTTCACTAGTAGACTTTATGTTGTGAAATCTGTCAATGTTTTACTGCACATTTGATTATCGTTTCACTATTACTACTATTACCATGATCTTTATTAATTACTATGTAAGTTTACCTTATCAAGTTATTTTAGTTTGTTCATCATAATGCAAGGTAAAGAAAAAGCATCTGTAAACTGTAATGGTACACAGAAAAGTCACACAGATATATGATTTCATTCACCAAAGAGTAAGACTGATAGACATCATACTCGCAGAACTCTAAGATTAAGAGGACCCCTTGGATTCTTAACAGGATTTTCTGGTCTCTGTGTCCACGAAGAACTCCAGAAATATTCCAAACCATCAACTTAGCAATCTTAACTCCGGCTGTTTTGATATGACAAATGAGTTTGGTTTGGCCAAACAGTATCAGTTCATAGCTTTCCCACTTTCTTGATTCAAACTGCGTCATGTATTTCCCACTTGAATTCGATGGATTTGCCCTGTAGTTTTAATTGGATGGACATGGACTGTTGAAGCCTAAGAGATGTTTAAGTAGATCTACATGGTTTGCTCATTGGTTTTGGTTGCAATTTTGTTTTCACTCTATGTCTACCTTTTATACTTCACTTGGTGCATTTTTTAACTATATAGATTAAACGATTCCTCAATCAAATATCTTGGAGGTTTCCAAATATTTTCTATAGCATGCTTGGAACTTTTACTGGTTTAATTTCAAATCAGGGCATCAGCATTTATGTGTTACACCTTATTAGTTCTCATATTCAAGTTGAATACTGAATGATGTAAACTAGCTCACTGTTTCTTCACAGAAAGCATGACCAAAATAATTAAGGAGATGTGTTTCCTAAAAGAAACCTGCATTATTGGACAAAGTTATCTTTTTATGTTAAGATTCTAGTGTTCTGTAAAGTCTCTTTTATGTAACAATAAATCAAGTAAAAGATTCTAGTTATCTTTTTATGTTAAGATTGATGTGGTAGTAACCCATCTGCTGACATTTTATAAATGAGTTCCTGTCATAATATAGCTTTGAAATTGTAGGGAGATTGACTTTGTTAACGAAACAGGCGTACTCTAGCTAGAACTGTAACCAAAGGCCCTGATTACAGAGGAGGAAAAGGAAGCACTCAGATAAGATTAGAAATACCTTGAGTTTGAGTATGTAAACCTTTTTTTATTAGGAATAATGAACATTTGGTGATATCTCTTATTTTAAATGAATTACAAAATTCTGGATATACATCTCTATTTTATTAAAGAATCTGGTTATATTATTCAGCTACTCAACTCTCCATGGGATGTCTGCTTTCATCCAGTCAATGAGAAAGTTTATATTGCCATGGCTGGCCAACATCAAATTTGGCAACTTGATACAGCTGATGGGATTACTAGAGCATTTATTGGTGATGGTTATGAAAGAAATCTGAATGGATCAAGGTAATTGATAATTTGAAGATGCTAATGTCAATATGAACATTTTTCTGCTATTATGTAATTCCAGACTTGATTTGGTCCTTTTGATCTTTCACTGGGATAGCTCTTCAAGCATCATTTGCACAGCCTTCTGGAATTTTTATTATCTCCTGGTATTATAACACTCCGACACATTTCAAAACTTGTTATCATCATTAAGAATATCATTTTTCAAAGGTCCATGTCCCTCTTCTATTCAAACCACACAAGCTTGTTAACTCCAATTTAGTTACTGTTTTCTAATGAATTTTACCATCTCACTTTCAATTTGGCTACTGTACTTTGACGTTTTCAGCTTTTTATCAGTTGTCATGTATAAATTTTAAATGCAGGAAGCTCGCAGTAAGTTTAGTGTTGAAACTGAGCCTGAAACTGCAGTTCTTGTTAATATGTACCCCCTGTTTACTTCAACACATTAGTCCCTTGATCTTGTTCTTCCATTTTTGTGGCTGAAAATCAATTAGGAGAAAATATTAATTCGCTGCTTAAAAATAATCTCTGTGCTTTAATGTTAAGTTATAATACTACATCATAGATTTGGTTCAGCTTTGCTTGTGAGCTTGAAACAAAGTCATCTTCTATTTTTGCTTCTGGCCATCAATATCCAAATGCTAAAGAGTGTATTTAAGGATGGTAGATAATGGCTTACCTCAGATGGTAACTCTTTATTTGTTTGAAGACAAGAATTTTTATATACTTTGTTGAACCTTTTTTGTTACATTGTTTGAATAGGTGATATATCGAGATTCAAATCCTCCAACGTGCTCTTGCATGAGGACTTTAAGCCAAAGCTCTCAGATTTCGAGCTTGCTAGAGAAGGGCCAACCGGTGACCGTACTCATGTATCGACAGCAGTAATTATTTTACTACTAGCCCAAGTTCTTTAAGGACTCGATGTCAACTTCATCTGGAGGTTGGCAGCATCTTGTTTGAATTGCAATATTGAGAGGACAATTGGTATTAGTTGTTATTTGCCTTTCTGGTTCTTTGCTTCTATTTCACAATTTCCCTGGTTCATGTTGTATTTGCTTTTGTTATAGGTGGTAGAATAAGAGGGAGTGAAAAGAGTGACAAAACACTCGATCACTCATTAGAAAGGGTAGTTGATTTTATATGGCTTTGATGATTTCACCACCTTAGTGTCAAATGATCTCTTGGAGCTACAATGTGCACTTTCTTGTTTACTGGTGTGTGATGTATGAAACCTTGAAGAAACTACTGTACAATATACATCCGTTTTTGGTTGCTTGTCTTAGAAATTAAGCAAAATTGTTATATTATGTCACATTCATCAGATATTTGATCTCTTCAAATATTAGTGAAGTTGCATGTATATATCTTTTTGGCTGCTATACTTGGTCTATCATTGTCCCCTGTGAGTTTATCTATTTTATAGATTTTGATGTTTCATTTTCTTACTCATTTTACTGCCTTATGTTTTTCTTCAGTTGGAAGTTTTAAGTAAAGGTTAACATCAATTTGTTCTGTTTATGGGGAGTTAAGATGTTCTTCTCTGTTGTCGATCAGGTGGTCTGCAGGAGTTTGATGCATCTAGGAATACTTTTGCTGTTATTCTGGTGGTTCAGTTCAATGCTGCATAACCGGTTGATAGAAACATTTCAAATTATTTGGTACTAGACATAAAGGTATTGCATTATTAATTTTGTTATCCTATTTTCTTTCGAGTATCAGTCACTTTTTAATTCCTTAGTTTCATGTTTGAATAGATTCTTATGAAGAAGTTAATTTTATAACCTTTGATGAATCAGGCAATCTCAATGCAATTCTTCTCATATACCTGTGTACTCACGAGGTCATGAAGCAAGCAGAAAATACTACAATGATGCTCCGAGTAGGTAAAAAGCTCTGATAAGATTGTGAAACTGGTACAGCAGTACAGCTAGCTAGTTCCTTTATTAACTGTGTCTAGTGGAAATTCTTCCTTCATTAAGCATTTGGACTTGTCTGCATATCCAGATTAGTAGATATGGGTCATTTTGAACTGATGTTCATGATTAGGTTTTGTACATGAGACAATGGTGGATTAATGGAAATTGCAATGAATGATTTTGGATGTGGATTTTATGGTTTCATACTTTTATGAATGGGCAATTTTTAATTTTTAGAATGCATGCATACCAATTGTAATAGGGGAATACTAATATGTGTTATCTCAAATTGCAAGCTACAACAAAAGCACACCAAAATGTGTGGTTGCAGCTAAACAAAAACAACACAAAAATCAATAGAAGTCTATTGTCTTTTTGGCATTGGGACGACAGAAAATTGTAGTCTAAAGGGCAAAACAACCACATAAGTTAGACGAAAGTGTTGGCTAAAACGTATAATAACAACAAATAAGTGTGGTTGGAATCAATCACAGACAACATAAAAGACCTCATAAAAGACCTTTCACACAACACTTAAGTGTCGTATATATGTACCCTAGAACGACACTTAATTGTCCTATGATGCTCTTTACGACCACATATAATTGTCGTTTAAAGTAAATTAGCACAACCTTTAAATGCTGTTGTATGAGAGAAGACACTACATAAGAGTCTTCATATTTCTTATTTAAGGGCATTCAGACCACATAAATAAGTCTTGCAAATATGCTTCACACAATAGTATTTAAAAAAACTGTGGTTGTTTTGTTTATCAGACAATACAAAACTGTTGTTTGAATGCTTTTAAAGAAACATATCACAATGTTCCCAAAATGCAAAACTCATCATCATCAGACGACACAAGACTTTTATTTTTTATGTCGTCTGAAAAATCAGACGACAAACACTTCTGTCGTCTGATGCCCCCAAGAGACGACACCGTACTAGACGACACATTTTGTTCGTTCAGACGACAGAACAGTTGTGTCGTCTGATGCCACTTTTTGGCATAGTGTCATGAGTTTAGGAACTTAATTGTTGTACGCACTTGTTAGTCTTCCTCTGTGTAGTGAGTGCGGTGGGGCTGTTTACTTATTGAATTATTATTCAGTTTAGTTTTTAAACTTGGCATAATGTAATATAAGACTCTAAAGAATGAGTCTGTATTGACATTATGGATTTAGGGCATCTTACTTGCTATTCTTTAATGAAAAATTGTCCTGTCCTAGTATTTTGTTTTGATATCTGAACCATTACACCCGGAGTATTTTGTTGTACATTGTTTATTAACTATGCTTGAAAAATCGGGGCGTCACAGTAAACACTCGTGTAAACGGTATATAGTCATTTTAGTTTTCTATCTTTTGAAATAAGTCATTTAGTTTTCTTTCATTTGAAATAATTCATTTTATTCAAATCAAAAGAAAAAAATTGTAGAGAGCTCCGCACTTTTTGGTGGAGAAGTTTCGTTTTCGAAGAGAAGAAAGAGGTAAACTGCTCCAGTTTCCATGTTCTGTCCTGCGACACGTCTTCGAGACGTCGTCGTCGGACTGGTAGGTAGTTTCTCTCAGTCCACGGCGAAGGACTACTGTGGAGTTTAGGCCTGGACAAGCACGAGCGTTGGTGGAGATATCCCAGTCTGCCATCGAGAAACAATCTACAATCGCTGGTGTCAAGGAAACCTGGGGTTGGCCAGATCGGTCAATCGAGGAGGCAACGGTTGATGATGGCTAGTGGATCTGGCAATGCTGCTCCGGCTACGGTGGCTGTTCGGCGGCTTGGTTCTTGCCTCGATCTGGCAATACTTCCTGCCTTGATCTGGTCTGGACAACGACGATTGGTGGATTGCTCCATCGACATCAATGGCGATCCGGTTCATTGGTTCAGTGATGTGCTTGTTATGGTGCGGCCATTCCGACCGGGTAAGGTTGCCAGTCATGGACAATTTGGGTTGCGGGCCTGGCACTGCTGTTTTGAGGAGAACTTATTCCACCCAGGCGTGGTCCGGCTACTGGTGATGGTGGTACGTGTACGACGGCATGCGGGGGAGGATGCAAGGGAAGTTGGGTCGTGGGCCTTTACTCTGATGATGGGCTTTTCATGGTGGGCTTGTGATCTTTCGTTCGGTATATTAAGTATTGTTGGCGTTCGGTAACGTTTTCAAGTCATATTTTTCATTTTATAAAATGAAAATGGCTTGAAAATGCGTTCGTTGGTCTATTTTCAAAAATGCAGAAAATATTTTTTGAAAATATTTTTTTATTTTACTCGTAAAACAGGAAAACGACAAATAGACGTTTTCACCTTTTCATTCTCATATTTTAGAAAACACGGAGATATATTTTCCAGAACAAAGAAAAAAAAGAACGTGCTCTCTTCTTCCATATTCTCACGTCGCTATCTTCTTCTCAGGTCTCTCTCTCATCTCTCGTCGTCATCTTCTCTCATTTTTGAAAATTGTTTTCGGAATAAGCTACTGAACACATTTTCGGATCTCAAAAATCCAATCTTGTTTTCTCGTTTTTATTTTCAAAATCGATTTTTGAAAAATCATTTTTAAAAACGTTACCGGACAAGCCCTTAGTCTTTGTAGGTTTGTTTTTCAAATAAATTTCTGCCATTCTCTAGTAGAATTAGGTCGGCTTTGTCCCGGCTTGCACATTAGGTGTGCCTTGTCTGTCTTAGTTAGGAGGCGTGTTGTTGTTGCCTGGACGCAACCTTCTAGTGACACAATGAAACAGAGTGCCATTGGTCTTAGTTCCGATTGGCAATATTGTGAGACAGCTGATTTCATTTGTCAACTAATGATCCTCTTCATGAGAGTGATCTTGCCGGTCTGTCACCAACAAGCAAATGCAGTTGCCAGAGGTGCAACCATTGCTATTTGTTACATGTTAGGATACATTATCTTTGCAGATGTTCCTGCTATTATTGTGGGACATTCTCTTGACGCTAGTTGTAAGTTGGGGTTAAGGCACCATGTCCCCCCCATGTATCCTTCTGTTTCATTAATCAAGGTTTAAGGGCAGCTGCACCGGCCCTTCTTAATAATAATAATAATAATTCATTTTAGTTTTTTTTTTAAGAGACCGTGAGAGGTTGCCCAATATGAGACCGAGTTGTGGAGAAAGGAAGGTTTTGTGACAGTCCATCCATGGCTGGTGAAGCCCTTATTGCAACGAGGCTATACTGTCAAAGCCACTGTTTCTGACCCAAGTCAGTTCATTCCCCCTTTTTATTTCTTTTTGTTCTCTGAATTAAACTTGCCCAGATTGCCAGTTCCTTAAAGAAAATTCATTATCAACTTCTCGGTTTTAGTTTTTACCGTAAAAAATCTGACCAGTTCTGTTTTGCATATCGTAGATGATCAATAGAAGACAAAAGGGTTGGTCTGTCACTTGATGGAGCAAAAGAAAGGAATATTCATTTGTTCAATTAATGCAGACTTGTTAGAACAATCTAGGGTCACTCTTTTGGTCATGTAATTCATGGATCCCCTGTACTTGTTTCAGTTACTGACCAGTGGTTCGATTATCTCTTTATTTCTTGCAGTTATTAGTTGTTTAACTCACTTGAATGGTAATGTTCATTCCTTGTTTGTAGCATTTTGCCAATGGGGTGTAGAATTCATTTTATTTGATACTTTGCTACAAGTTACAGATGCAATTCGATTTTAGCTGTAAATACTAAACTCAAGATCCCTTATTGTTGTCAGGGAGAATTAATTGATCCTGATTTAAAGGGAACCCTTAATGTCCTCGGATAATGCGCAAAAGGGTGGATATAAGTATATAACATCCTCTATCGTGTCAGTTTTGTTCAACGGAAAACCTCTTTCGACCTCCTGATGTTACAGTTGATAAAATTTGGATTTCAGATCCAGCATTTTGTGAAAGATCACAGGTATGTAGTTCTTATGAACGATCACAGATTCACAGGTATGTAGTTCTTATAACTCTAATTATTTTTGCATGCTATTAATTTCTGTTGTTTCCTGGTTTTGCTTAGGATACCGGTACCGCTTCTAATAAGAACATAATTGGACAAACCTTATTGCTTTCATGCTATTGAAAAGACAATTGGCGCATTCTCACTACTTGCAACTTCGGTTTTCATCAGCTTTGGTGTGTGGTCTCAAAGATCTTAGCTGAGGAAGCTGCTTGGGAATTTGCAAAACAAAACAGAATTGATATGTTTACACTTACAGTACATGCATGAATAGTAAGTAGCCCTCTCCGACAGCCAACTGTGAACACAAGCATGAAGCCCCTTCTAAGACTCATAAACGGTACAATAAAGAAGGTATTACCAATCTCATTTCATGATTTCAATATGCCATAAATCTCTAGGGAACAACCTGTTTTGAGGATACGATCCAATAATTTAAGGGAATTCTGATGTGTTAGTTACATTTTTTCCACACGTGCCTGTCAGTTTAATAGAACTAGTGCAGTCTCACGATAGGAGATTTACTCTCTTAGCAAAAGAAGAAAAGAACGTTATACTCAGCTGCTAGGCTTGATGTTTAACTGTTTATAATACAGAGGATAATAATAGTAGTCAGTAGATGTGCGTGGGTGTGACTGTGTATGTATGTTACACTAGTCATGCACTCCCAATATGTATCTTGTCCTTGATTACCATATCTAGCACCAATAAAATCTTATGGTCGATGTTTTCTTCTATATTTATAGATAGGTACAAAATAGATTTCAAATGTTAGAATGATTTCAAATGTTAGAATATTCATATGATATTTGAAAAGAGAAAACACTTGAGATGTCTAATATGTGACTAAAATTGAGTCACAAATAATGTGGCATCTGTTATGTCAAATGTCATGTCTTCATTTCTAAAGTACCAATGTCTTATGGTTGATACTTTCTTCAATATTTATAGATAGGTACAAAATAGATTTCAAATGTTAGAATATTCATATGATATTTGAAAAGGGAAAACACTTGAGATGTCAAATATGTGACTAAAATTGAGTCACAAATGATGTGGCATCTGTCATGTCAAATGTCATGTTCTCATTTTTAACTTATTAATGTCTAGCATAATGATTTGTTATCTACCAAATTAGATGTCACGTCATTTAGAACTCAAATTTGATACAAAAAGTTGAGAATTGTAGAACTACTCTTTGAAAATCGAAGGATTAAATGTTAAGTTATAGGACTGTGTTGTAATTCATACTTTTATTTTTATTTTTATTTTTTATGAACATATATCACTGTATATGCATATGAAATTATGAAGTGAATGAATCTCAGGCAATAGAACTTTGTTAGTCCAACTTTTGGCTGTCATACCAGAAACGTACAATCAGTGTTGTCAGCCGAACTTTTGCACCTTTTCTTTTGTACAAAAGATCGGACTTACATAAACCCCTGCTTCAAAGGCTATTGGGCTTTTAGCTTATATTCAGCACATCTTTGTATGCAAATGTAGCAATAGTTTGAGATTTTCCTTCTTAGTTTCTTGGGCTTATCATTTCATTTATTTGTTTATGCAGGTATCATTTCCCTTTTCTTTCTGTTATATATCATCATCAATATGCTGTGTTGACTACTAATAGTATAGTATGTTTTCCTCCGTTGGAAACTTTAATTGTATTGCTTTCACGGTGACTAATAGTATAGCATGTTTTCCACAGTTGGAATGACTAATAGTACAACATGTTTTCCTCGGTTCGAAATTTTAAAATGTATTACTCTCAAGGAATTTGAAAGAAGATACGTGTTTTGGCAACATAAGTCTTGTAGTCTATTCCTAGGTGAGACAGAGTATTATTTTCCTAACTTAACCACCTTACATCAACCGGTGTGGGGTTTTGTCCCAAAAATGCCTCTGTACTATTAAGAATAATTCAACCATTCATATTTTTTATGTTGTTATGTCTCATTTCTGATGTGAGATTTTATCATTTTCACATCCTGATTTGTACCGAGCCACACAACTCCAATAATAGGTTCATTTTGCTTATTGAAACTTTGGTTTAATTGATGCAGGATCTCTCATAGATGGGTTGATATTTAGAGATGTTGCAAATGCACATATTCTAGCATTTGAGAATCCTTCCCTGCTCTCAATCTTCTGGGAAAGTAAGCTTCTAACTAAATTGCAGGAACTTTTAATCATATGAAATATATGGAATAACATTATTCATCATTACATATATTGCTACATAGGACAAGCATCTAAGTTTACCTCAGAATGCCCAATTGAAATTCACCAGAAAAATAAATCCAAGAAAGGAAACCTAGCCAAGAAAGTAGAGTGGAAACAATAGATATATAAGAACAAATCCAGGAGCAGATCACCCAAGTGAATCCAGATGCCTTCAAGTTTAAGCAGCCACACTGTGAAGCACGACGGTCTCGACGGTGAGCCCAGGCCCAAACCCAAATAGAACACCCCACTCTAGCCCTTCTCCAGTGGTCTTGTGCCCTTTAGCTGCAGACTTCCTCCTCACCTCGTCCAAAATAAACAACACACAAGCACTAGACATGTTGCCATACTCGGATAATATATGCCTTGTGGCTTCTAACTTTTCGGGTTTCAGGCCCAATTTAGCCTCTACTTGGTCCAAAATTGCAGGGCCACCCGGGTGTGCAATCCAGAATAGTGAGTTCCAGTCCATGATATTCAAAGGTTTGAAGGCCTCGTTGAGGCTCTTCTCGATGTTCTTAGAAATCAGCCCAGGAACATCTTTGAGGAGGTGAAATGTGAGCCCAACTTCACGAAGATGCCCGTCGATGGCTCCGTCACTGTCAGGAAGGATAGTTTGGGCTGCCGAGACCAACTCGAACAAAGGCTTCTCAACCTCGGGCAATGGGTCGGACCCAACAATAATCGCCGCAGCACCATCACCGAACAAGGCTTGGCCCACAAGACTATCGAGATGAGTGTCGCTAGGCCCACGGAAAGTCACGGCAGTGATCTCTGAGCAAACAACAAGAACGCGTGCACCTTTGTTGTTCTCGGCCAAGTCCTTGGCCAACCGGAGCACCGTGCCTCCGGCAAAACACCCTTGCTGGTACATCATGAGACGCTTGACGGACGGGCGGAGGCCCAAGAGCTTAGTGAGCTGGTAATCAGCCCCGGGCATGTCGACACCACTAGTAGTACAAAATACCAAGTGGGTGATTTTAGACTTGGGCTGACCCCATTCCTTAATGGCCTTGGTAGCTGCCTCTTTCCCAAGCTTTGGAATTTCAACCACCACCATGTCTTGTCTTGCATCAAGTGAAGGGGCCATGTACTCACACATGCTGGGATTCTCTTTGAGAATTTCTTCAGTCAAATACATATAACGCTTCTTGATCATAGATTTGTCACCTGAAAGTGCAACATCACAGTTAGCCATGAGCAGTATATAATCTTCCATCAGTATACTACAATCATTCCATTCTATACAATTAAATTCATGCATCAAGGATTAAAGAGTAAGCTATTCCAACACAAAAATGGACGTGTTGTGAATTAAGGACAAAGAAATGGAGAAGAAAGAAATCATCGATCAGTGGCTAGGTGATAGTACTTACACATGCGCTGGAATTTCTCCTTGAGCTCAGCCTTGTGCTCGCTGTTGGTGATACGGAAGTAGTAGTCGGGGTATGTGCTCTGGTCAATACAGTTCGGTGGAGTGGCTGTCCCGATGGCCAAGACGGTGGCCGGACCCTCAGCACGTTGAGCCTTGCGGACTTCCTCGACGGTCACCATTTTGATATCTCAGAGAAGTGTCGAGTCAAGATCAAAATGGGGAGACGGGAGGAACAAGGATGGATTGAGCTGTTTGTTTTGTGTTACAGTAGGAAGGAAAAATGTTAGAATATAATGGTATTAGAAATGGAGTTGTATTTATATCTGAAAAATAGAGAGGATTGATGGGTAGCTGGGGGGTCACATGCCTGCCCAATCGCCTTGTTAGAAACCATCAGCCAATGGCACGTGCATGGTTTTTTGTGTGATCAAAATCCACATGATTTGGAATGTGCATGGTCTCTCGTCGTACCTACCAAACAAAAGGGCTGTTTAAATTGAACAGTCGTCTTTATTTTTAATTCAAATTTTAATTTGACATATGAATTTATTTTGATAGAGCAACAGTACCATACGGATCATAATCAATGAAATTGTATTAGAAGGTTTCGCATATATCAAACATATAAGTGATTTCAATATTATTGAGTGAGTTTTTATTCATCTAACAATACGATCATATTTTAATGTTACACTGTTTTTAATTTACTTAAACTGAAAGATGATTAATTATAGGTTTATCGACTTCATTGCCATTAATAACAGTGAAGCTACTCCACAAAAAAAATATAAAAAAAAAAATAAATTGAAGTTTTACTTTTGGATAAAAACCAAAAAATCAAAAGATATCAACAAATCCATTATTATCAGTTTAATTTCGGGGTGGTAGCTAGACAGAGTAACATAGATTATATATATAGTATATAGATGGCTAGTTAAGCAAGTGCAGGTCATTGACTGGGGTCACTAGAAGATGGTTATGATAGGCGTAGGTGAGAGGAGTGGGTTTTATTTAGATGGGGAGAGGAAAAAAGAGGGGTGCGTGGTAGCTGCAATTCATGTATTTGACCAGTGCATTATTGCAAAATCCTCGCAATTCTCAACTACCAAATCCAAATGCCTTGTCCTTCACTGCAATGTATAATGTGATAGCCATGGCATCAAAAAATGAACTAGGCCGGGTTTCGTAGAGAGAAAGAAGAAGGAAAAGATACTGAGAGAAAAGGAATCTACTAACTGTTTTGTTTTAATCAAAAGCTTCGTTACAGAGAAATGAGAAAGTTTAGCTATATATACTACACAGCTAAGTAACTAACTAATCCAGCAGCTAACTAATTAAACGAAGCTAACTGACTAATACAGCTGGAAAGAATGGAAATGCTGCAACGTGTCCTCAAGTCTTTGGAATCTTCCAGATTCTGTTAAGTCTAACAACAGATTCTGTTAGAACTAACAGTACTGTTAACACCCCTCCTCAAGCTTAGCTAGGGTGGCTAGTCTGAGATTGATACAATGAGTGCGAAAGATTGGTGAAGGTAACCCTTTTGTCAAAATGTTTGCAGTCTGTTCTGTAGTAGATACATATTCAAGGTACAAATCATGGCGTTGAACACGCTCCCGAACAAAATGAAAATCATTATCCAAGTGTTTAATCTTAGAATGAAACACTGGATTTGAAGCTAGAGCCAATGCAGACAGGTTGTCACACTTACATAAGGGGGCTCTAGGAATTGGAACCTTCAGATCACAAAGTAAATGTCTAATCCAACTTATTTCAGCTGCAGTATTAGCTAAGCTTCTATACTCAGATTCAGTTGAACTTCAAGACATAGTACCTTGTTTCTTTGAATGCCATGAAACTGGACACATACCAAGATATACTACAAATCCAGTGGTTGAACGTCTTTCAATAACTTCTCCTACCCAATCGGCATCACAAAATGCCTTGACACAAACTGCATTGTTAAGAGCATTAGCTGAGCTGTAAAACAAACCTTTATGAGCAGTGCCATGTAGATATCTTAGTATCCTCTTGACTGCAGCAAAGTGAATGTCTGTAGGAGTTATCAAAAACTGACAAACAGTGTTCACTGCATAAGCAATATCTGGTCGTGTAAAGGTGAGATATTGTAAGGCTCCTACAATGCTTCTGTACATATATAGTTGGATCTTTGAGAGGCACACCTTGATCTTTTATCATTTGATAATGAGGAAGACAAGGGGAACTGCAAGGTTGAACTGTATCCATTCTTGCCTTTACAAGAAGATCATTAGTATATTTAGCTTGGCTTAGAAAAATTCCTTGTTTGACTCTAGTAACTTCCAATCCCAAAAAGTATGTTAAAGGACCAAGATCTTTCATGTCAAACACCATACTCAACTCAGATATAACCTCATGAATTCCTGTGGTATCTGAACCAGTGATCACAATATCATCCACATATAGTAATAATGCCACCATTCCTACAGAAGTATGTCTAACAAAGAGACTTGGATCAGAATGTGAGAAAACAAATCCCAAACTTGGTAGGAAACTTGTGAACTTCTCATTCTAGGCTCTTGGAGCTTGCTTTAAGCCATATAGAGATTTCTTTAATTAGGGGTGGGCATAAATGACCAAAAGCCGAAAAACCCGGAGGAACCGATCCGGACCGGCCGGTTCGGGTCGGATTTTAGTATGAAAATAGTTGCTTTCGGGCCGGTTCGGTCCCAAACTCATTCTTGTCGATCCGGTCCCGGTCCCTGACTTTTGCTGACCTTTTGGACCGAAGAACCCGAACTTCACTACATAAGTAATATATTTTTTTATCTTTTGTACTTATCCTCTCCCTCTTTTGATGTATCCTTTCTACTTTTCACTCTCTCGACTACCTATCACTATCATTCTTCTTTATTCTTCTTTATCTCTCTCCTCTGCGTCTTCTTTATTTGTTCTCCTTCTTCTTCTTTTTTTATATTTCTTTTATTCTTCTTTATTCTCTCTCCTCTGCGTCTTCTTTCTTCTTTCTCCTTCTTCTTCTTTTTTTATATTTCTTTTGTCATTCTTCTCTCTCCTTCTTCTTCTTTCTTTCACGATTCCCCTCCTCTCCTCTGCTTCTCTCTTCTCCAGTTCTTCTTCTTCTTCTTCTTCCTCAGCCAGTCAACCCCAAGCCCCCAACTTTGCTCCTCCTCCAAAAACTAGAGATCAGCCAGTCCATTATTCCTCATTTCCTTTACCTCTTGCTCTTCAAGTTCAACTCTGGCGCGGTCATCGTGCTCGTTCTCTTCGTCCTCCTCTGCTGCCGTCGCCACAGTCGCCGCAAGTCGTGCACGACATCAGGAACTAAAAGAACCCACGACCTTTCTTCTCTTTCCCCAGCAATCCAAAGCTCTTCTCCCTTCGATTTTTCAAAGCCAAAAACCTTTCTGGCTTTCTTTTCTTATCAATCTTTTTTTTTTCAAAGACGGGTTGGGCCCGAAAGCCTCAAAAAACCGGCCCGCTTGTCCTTGTCCGGGTTTAGCCTGGTCCCTATTCTCTGGAACTGCAAGCCCGACCCGAAAAAAAATAGCCGGTCCCGATCCCAGCAAATCCAGTGCTGGTTTGGGACCGTGCCCAGCCCTATCTTTAATAGGCATACATAATCAGTGTGTACTGGATCAACAAAACCTTGAGATTGAGCCATATAGACTTCTTCTTTCAAATCCCCATGTAAAAAGGCATTTTTAACATCCAATTGCCTTAATTCCCAATTGTTCATAGCTGCAAGTGCTAGAATAATTCTTACAGTACTGTGCCTTACAACAGGACTAAAGGTCTCATCATAATTTAGACCTTTAGCTTGACTATAACCTTGTGCAACCAACCTTGCTTTGTACCTTGAGATAGATCCATCTGGATTTTTCTTGATCTTATATATCCATTTACTCCCTACTATATTTCTATCTTCTGGACATGGAACAAGGGACCAAGTACCTTGTTTCTCTAATGCTTCAATTTCTTCTAGCATTGCATTATCCCATTCTGTCTTTCCTGTAGCAGCTTTGAATGATTTTGGTTCAATCACTTCACTGATATCAGTAATAGCAGTAAAACCACTGAAGAATGGATACTCAGCATAAAGCTTTTGTTGTGTAATAGCAGAGAAACAATAAAAATCTTCAAAAGTTTTCTGTTTCACAATTCCATTCTTGGCTCTAGTCAACATAGAATGATCATTATAGTTTTGGTCCACAATGAAATTAAGTTCCTGAGGTAAGTTGTCACCTGCATCAATGCTTCCTCCATACTGTAATGCATTTAACTCATTTTCATTGAGACCATTAACAACTGGAACAACATTCTGTTCAACAGCTTCTTCTGCATTCACATGACCATCTAATGTTGTATCTGAACCAGTTTCTTGAGACTGAGAACCATTTTCTTCCTAAGGTTGAGAGTCTTGAATAATAGAGTCTTGAATACTATCAACCGCATTACCAGAACTGGAAGTACCATCCATGGAAATGTTACCATCCATAGAAATGTCAGCACCCACACCAATATCTTCACTTATATCCCCCTGCAACTCAGTGAGGTGAGCACTGAGTGGCAAAACAATTGTAGGTGAGGAAGGCTGCACACGTGTAAAAGCACATGAATAACCAGGGAAGAAAGTAATTAGATCAGCCTTTGCAGATGTAGACTGGGAAGAAGATAAGAATAGGAATGTGGTCTCATCATGAACTACATGTCTTGACATCCACAGTTTGGTTAGAGGAATGTTGTAGCAAAAAACTCCTTTATATCCTAAAGCATAGCCTAAGAATACACACTGAGTAGTTCTAGGATCTAACTTGTCATGAGTATAGGGTCTGAGATATGGATAACAAGAAGAGCCAAACACTTTAAGCTATGACACATCAGGAGGCTTATGAAATAGAAGCTCATAAGGAGAAGACATATGCAGTGACTTACAGGGCATTCTGTTGATTAGATAACAGGAATGAGCAGTACTATGGAACCAAAACTGTTTAGGAAGACCTGCAGTTGACATCAAGGAAATAGCTGTTTCCACAATATGTCTATTTTTCCTCTCAGCAACTCCATTTTGCTGAGGAGTATAAGGACAGGTAATTTGATGTAAAATACCTTTTGAAAGCAGAAAATTATGAAAGGCTTTGCTATTAAACTCCCCTCCACCATCTGTCTGAAATGTCTTAATTGTCAAACCAAACTGAGTTTGTACAAAAGCACAGAAATGCACAAATTTGGCAAGAACATCTGATTTATTGATAAGTGGGAAAATCCACACAAACTTTGTACAATCATCAATGAATGTAACATAGTATCTATATCCTTCTATGGACAAGCTTGGGGCAGGTCCCCATACATCAGAATGCACCTTATGGAAGGGCACAGAAGAGTGGGACACGGAATCATTAAAAGGCAGTCTATGCATCTTACCTTCTAAACAAAAGGAACAAATATGACTAGGAGGAGAATTAGAGAGCTTTATTTGAGAGCTAGAGAGCATCTTGGTCATCACAGGTTGAGAAGGATGACCTAAACGCTGGTGCCAAATAGGAAAAGATGCTGAAGATCCAACAAAGGCAGTGTGAGACAGGGAACTTATTGATGAAATTTGTGGTGTCTTGAAGAGAAACAGTCCCTCTTCACTACTCTTTCCTTGATAGAGAACTGTTTTTGTTGCCTTGTCCTGCACAACAATATCACTCTCATCAAGAGTTATGAAGCAATTGTTATCTTTGCATAGCTTTGTAAAAGATAGCAGATTCATGGCTAGACTAGGGACATGTAGGACTTGATTCAGTTTAAAAAGATGATTAGCAGGTTTAATGTAACTAGAACCAGTATGAGCCACATTCAAACCTACTCCATTGCCAATAGTGATCTTGTTGTCTGCAACATAAGGTTGAGCAATGGTCAAGTTTCTCAGATCAGAGGTCATGTGGTGAGTAGCACCGGAATCACCTATTCATTGTTATTTGAGGAACCAGATGCACCAGAAGTTGAAGCTCCATTGCTAGGATGAAAACCACCAGGAAAGTTTGATGTAGAAGCATCATTTGGCACTAAGTATCCCCCATAAGATTGCTGAAAGACACCACCATGACTTCCATTATTTTGTGCAATCAATGCAGCAAGAGATGCTGGTGGCTCAGAGCCTTGATAGGCAAAGTTGGTTCTGTGAGTACAATTCAAAGCAACATGGCCCTTTAATCCACAAATCTGACAAGTAGGAATAGACAATGAAGGATGTCCAGCAGGAACATCTGATCTATAGAAACAGTTAGCAGCAGTATGACCCTTTTTTGAGCAAATTTGGCATTCAAGAGATGATCCATTGCTATGATTTGAAGGTCTAGCCTGGAGTTGAGTGGCTTGCTGAGGTTTGTAATCAGGATTCTGATAGCAGGTACTAGTGAGATGACCATGTTTTCTACAAATCTGACATTTATGAACTTTGAAGCATGTATCCACAGTGTGGCCTCTCTTTCCACACACCTGACACTCAACACTAGCTCCACTGTTTCTTCCATCCTTTACTTTCCCTCCACTCCTGTTGTTCCATGATCTATTTTCTTTCCCTTCACTCCGTGATTTATCTCCACGAGCTATCATGGCACTTATGGTAGAGCTAAGTGAGAAACTGCCTTCAATACGTCTTTCTGCAGCAAGCAATTGAGATCTTAGATCACAAAGTGTGATCTGCGTTTCTCTTCCCTCAATAACTGTTCTGACAATGGTGTATTCTTCAGGTAGACCATTTAAGATCACAATGATAATGTCTTCTTCTGGAATATTAATTCCAACATAAAGAAGTTGATCACGAGCATTCTTTACTTTCTGCAGATACTTCTCAATGGATTCACCACCTTTCCTCATAGTTTGTAATTCAGTTTTAAGTTGCATAATGTTCACTCTTGAAGCAGCAGAGAAGTGTTCTTGAAGAGCAAGCCAAGCCTGCCTAGATGTCTTGCAACCAATGATCACATCGACAATATCCTCATCCAAAGTAGCCATAAGCAAACTCATGAGAACCATATCTGTTTGCTTCCATGATTTATAAGCTGCAGTCTCTTCACTAGTAACCTGATCTTCAGTAGTGAGAGCATAACGAGGTGGAGTTACCTCTGTGCCATCATAATAGCCAAAGAGTCCATTTCCAGCAAGAGTTGACTGAAACTGAAAGCTCCATTTTATGAAGTTTCTTTCACCAAGTCGAATAGTAATGACACTCAACAATGAGTGTACATCAGAGTGAGTAAGTCCAGAGATTCTTCGAGATGCCATAATCCTGTACACGCTTTCAACAATTCACCTCTTCCAAAAATTCAATGACAAGAATTAGCTCAATGATCTTCTCCAAAAAAAAAAAAAGTAACACAGATTCTCTAATTTTCTTTAGTTAACTTCGAGCAATCAACTCAACCTTGTATAATACTCAACTTTCTCAATACTAACATGATTTTGCTCAGATTTTTTTTCACTCTAACTACAGATCAATACTCCATAAGCAATTTTACTCAATTTTCTACTTCAACACTGCCCCAATTTTTCAAATCTTACTATAAACATAGCTCAATCACTACAATTTTTCCTCTAAAATTGATTTTGCTCCAGAAAGATACTAGCTCATATGTTTAGCTCAAGAATATAGCTCAAAAACACAGAGATCTGACTAATTGAAGAACAAGAACAAGTGCGATTCACCTGAAAAATCAATCGAACACTAGAGAGGCTAAGAATCGAGCCTCGATGTAGCACAGCAGTAGATCCAAGCTTTGAAGATTATCAAAGACTCAAATCACTGCAAGAACAGACGAAAATTAGATATGAGAACAGGATGAATAGAGTACTTTCTTCCCAATTAATAGATGCGGAAGCATTATATATTCACATGTCCTGAATCTATGAGGGCTCTGATACCATGATAGCCATGGCATCAAAAAATGAACTAGCTAGGGTTTCGTAGAGAGAAAGAAGAAGAAGGAAAAGATACTGAGAGAAAAGGAATCTACTAACTGTTTTGTTTTAATCAAAAGCTTCGTTACAGAGAAATGAGAAAGTTTAGCTATATATACTACATAGCTAACTAACTAACTAATCCAGCAGCTAACTAAATGAAGCTAACTGACTAATACAGCTGGAAAGAATGAAAATGCTGCAACCTGTCCTCAAGTCTCTGGAATCTTCCAGATTCTGTTAAGTCTAACAACAGATTATGTTAGAACTAACAGTACTGTTAACACCCCTCCTAAAGCTTAGCTAGGGTGGCTAGTGTGAGATTGATACAATGAGTGCGAAAGATTGGTGAAGGTAACCCTGTTATCAAAATGTCTGCAGTCTGTTATGTAGTAGATACATATTCAAGGTACAAATCATGGCGTTGAACATAATGTGACTCCTGTGACTACACTGCATGCACCACAAAAAAAAAACTCCAACGGCTACGGCAGTCTGCAACGGCATGGATTTGCCGTCGGCAATAGTCCCATCTTGGCGACTGCAATTGTCGGCGTCACACTAATAGGAATGGGATGCGATGACATGGCGTGTTTTTAATATCAATAGTGACGGAGAACCAAATGCGGTGGCTAATAAACCTTGAAATGCATTTTGAAAAAATAGAAAAACCATTTGCTTCGGGAAAAGAAGCAAAACAGATCCCCCCCCCCAAAAAAAAATTACTTTCTATCCGATTATGTGGAGAATCTCTCATCACCTCCTTGACGATTGTAGCTTCTCTCGGGTAAAAACCTCTTCATCTTCCTCTCTTTCTATCTCTGCGACTCGGGTCATTCTTTGGCTAAGGTTGTGAAGTTACATTTACAATAGACAGCTTTAGATAATTAATTTCTGTGATTTTGATTCAATTAGAGAGTTGGGGCTTTTGGGTAAGTGGGTATTAAGGCTTTGTAGTCGATCAATTTCAATTTGCTTGATAAATTTATATCGTTAGGTTATTTGTGTATTAGATAGTCGGGACTCCGTATACAAATTTCCAGGTAAAGTGGAGGATACACTAGGGAGCTTCTAGATCGACCAGATATATCCTTGGACTGTAGAAGATTTTGTGATTTCGATTTGAATTTTTGAGATTTATACGAAAATGTGGATAGTACGAATTGGTTTAAAAGTTTTTGATTTGCTGTTTACGCTATTGTATCTTCGCAATAAATCCCAAATTCCTAAGTCGTCAAATTCTTTGCCATATATGATGTGATTTGTGACTTTATTCCAATGGTAACTGAACTACTTCCGGTTGATGTTATCATAGAACAATACTCCCTCACTTTCAGAAATGAACTTGGGAGTACTGGGACCAGTTGTTCTACAATGATTGCATCAAGGAAGCAGAGATTTATCAGGGCAGAAATGGTCATACAAGGTCTATGAATTTTTTTTCCGAGTTAGTTGTGTACTAGAGGAATGCCACAACTCAGTTTATTTCTTTTTATAGGTTGGGCTAAAATGAGAAGCCATGAATCTCGGTGCTCCAACTTCCACCTCTATCTGCACTGAATTGGAGGAGGGTGTTTATAGGGACACAAAATCAACAACCACTGACTTGGTATAAGGTATGAATTATACATACTACTAAAGTTGGTGGGATGGTTACTGTTACTAAGCCGAGTAACAGTACTGCTCAAGCTGAGCCGATTATTGAAATTACATTTTTGCCCTCTCTTATTTTCAAATTACAGTATTGCCATTCATAAAATCACATCATCAGCCACAGTCTATCTTTTCCTTTCTATTAGTTTTCAAAAAAAATAAAATCCTTTCCTTTCTGTCGGTCTTCTCCCTCTGTACTTTTCGTGAAGGCACCGAAGGAGATGCTGATGTTGCATGATGAAGACTTGAAAGGATTACTAATTCAAAGAACACAGGTCTGCAATTCAGCTATTAGATTTCAATTGATGGGCAATTATAGTTTGCGTTTAAAATTTGATTTGGGTATTGCTTTGCTTCATCTGGGATTGCTCGGTTTGCGATCAGAAGTGGTGTGGTGTTCTCCTGCAGTTTGTATTGTCTTGCATGTATGATTTGCTCATTGTTTTTTTTTTCATTTTTTGCAGAGTCATAGGTTGTCGACTGTTTGGTACAATTTTTCATGATCGATCTCTGTCGAGTTGTTGGGTTGTGCGAGTTGTTTGAAGGTAAATATTTTCCTTTCCTGTGATTGGTTTTGGACGTGAGATTGGTAATTGGTTTA
>JANPXK010000432.1:0-23199 GCA_024704745.1 Rosa lucieae
TGAGTTTGGAGTCTCTGAGACAACAGTTAGGGGAAGTAGAGTCATTTACTTGTTTTTTGTTGAGTCGTTGTTTTGTTTTGTATTTTTGTTTTGCTAAGGGACTAGCAAAAGCTAAGTGTGGGGTAGTTGATAGGACCAAAAAGTGTGACGATATTATTGAATATGTGCCCCATTTTAGCCTTGTTTCTCCCTTAAGTTTCGTGTTTTGAGTCATTGAGTCGTTTTCAGAGTCTTGTAGTGTTTGGAGTGAAATAGCGGAAAAAGTAAAATTCATGAAAAATCCTAGCTGGATCAGGATTCCTCACTGTCACTATTTTTGCGGTCTTTACATTTTATTTTCTCTAGAAAATTCTGATATTCTCCTGCTTGTTGTAGGAAACCTTGCCTGGTGGAACTCTTGGAAACAACAATGATGAGTCATAAAATAAAGCATTAAGATATTTGACCAAGCAATGAAGAAGGGAAATAAAGGAGAAAGACGTTTTCAGCTGAAGAATAAAGGAGAAAAACGTTTTTCAGTTGAGGAATAAAAGAGAAAGATGTTTCAGCTGAAAAATAAATAAGAGAAAGACGTTTCAGCTTGGAAATTAAAGGAATTGCCCCATTATGAGAGGAGTTAAGGCCATAAAGGAGACGTTTCAGTTGGGAAAGCCAACCAATGCTCCCCTATAAATAGGCAACGTCCAGAATGAATTGCATCACTTCCCAGCCAAGATCACTTCCCAGCCAAGATAATTCATTGCCTATCACTTCCTGGCCAAAAACCATTCCAAGACTGCCCAATTCACTCCTTAAACTTCCATCACCTACAAGACCGTGACACCATCCATCATCAATCTACAAAGCTCTAGGCGCTGAGTCAAGGACGCTCCACCACCATAGCAGACAAGTTCATCACCTTGTTGCTAAGCCGCTGAGGAAAGCTTCAAAGTGTAACTATGACTCTACTTATTTTTTGTTTCGGTTTTGTGGTTTCAATTTGCGAGTTGTGTAATTGGAGACATGAAATTTTCAGAATATTTTTATTAATATTTTTGAGATTTTCAGTTTATTATTGAGTTAATTTTGAGAATTCTTTTATGATGCATGTTACAATATTGTGCCCTTTTATGTGTTTAGGTAATTTTCAGAGTTAGGTTCATAAGTTTGCATGCTAGAATAACGGTGAGAGTTCTTGTGTGTTTTCTTAATTTGCCAAGAGTAATTGTTATTTGTTAAGGTGCTGAGTTAAACAAGTAACAATTAGTTCTAAAAAGTGGTAAAAACTATGTTCAATGGTTAAACGATTCTGGAAATTACGTGTTAAATTCTATGTCTAATGGTTAATTTGCACGTGTGAGTTGATTCGTGGGTTAGATAATACTACTAGTTAAGAGAACTACGCTGAGTGTTTTCGAAAATTAGTAGTATTAGGCTTGGTAAGGACTTTTCCTATCCAAGCCTACATTAGAATGAATCAGATAAGTGGATTGATCCGCTGAGGCTTTTCATTTGAGCTCTTATCTAGGCATTTAAGATGGGCACGTTTTTGTCGCATGTTGAAATGGATTTTCTGTTTTTACACTTAGTAATTTCTGAGTGGTATTGGTCAAGGTTAGGGAAGTCGATCATTGTATATAGTTTTATTTGTTTTGTTTTTATTTTCAGTAGATTAGAAACCAAATTCAAAAACCCCCATTTTATTCTTTTATTTGTTAATTGACCTTTTGTGTAGGTGTACCCTACAATCCCCGGACTGAACGATCCCTGCTTATCCTATACTGACAACAACATTTTGCAGGGTTAGATTGTGAGGCTATTTCAGCCGCATCACCTTCCACTAAAGGGTTTTTTATTTATTATTTATTTTAAGGTATTAGTTGCGGAATCTGTTTTGCAATTTGATTTTGAAAATCCCACCATTTAAATTTTTTGGTCTAGTTTCAGCCGAATTAGAAATGTTCAAGTAACCAAACTACTGTAGGGTTAGGTGGGCTTTGTCCTCGGTCTATGCACTCCAATATGTCTTGTTAGTTCTAGTGAAGCGGTGACTTGTTGTCGTTCTCAAATAGAAGCAACCTCCAAGTGGATGGATAAAGCAAAGTGTAGTCAGATTTATTTTGGTCAAAAGCATAAGAGGAAAGTTGGATTAATTATCTTAGGGTTTCGTATTAGCATTATCTTTCGAGTATATAACTCATAATGATAAAGAAAATGGTGTAGCAAGTAAAGTACTACTCTTTCCTAATTGGTGCATGTTAGAGTACTCCTTTAAGATTAATGCTCTACGAATTTCTTCTTCTCAATTTGCTCAATGAAATGATACAAAAATTTGTAAGCAACTAACCACCATAGGTGGTTGAGTTGGTAAAAGTCTCCAGGTTTAGAACCCTCACTTTGGGGTTCAGACCCTGCAGACACTGATTAGAGTTTAAATCTCAATGTATTCTTAGTGGCCAGGGGAAGAAAGCATTTTGACATGACCCTCGACATGGATTGGTCTCTAAGCCTAAAAAGTCTCTATCCTCATGTAATCTGGGTCAAATAAAAAATTGTAAGAAACATCATGTTTTGAAATCCAAAACTGCATGCTATTGCAAGGAGAATGTACATGACTTGTGTAATACCCCGAAAATTCGATATTAATTTCTTGAAATTTCTTGGAACTAAAAAAATGTTCATTTGTACGATTTCATGGTTCGAGGGTGGAGCGAAAGTGTTTCGGACGAATAATTACTCAAAATGTTTTATTTTCGAGGGGTTAAGGGGTTTATTTTTTATTAGTTGAGTTTCTTGATAGGAGCATTTTTAGGCCTCATCAAAAAGCCCGCGGATCAAGTGGGCCGATGGAGGCCCGCTGGCCCTGAGGGCTTTTAGCCAGGCCCGGCCGGTCAAAAAACCCGCAAAAGCCCGCCTCGGTGGGCCGAGGGCCGGCCCGCCAAAAACCCGGCCCAGCCCGTAAAAGCCCGTAAAATATTATATATATATATATGTGTGTGTGTGTGTGTGTAGATATGTGTGTGTGTGATAAATATATATACACACACTCACACATAGATATATATTTGTGTGTGTGTTTATATATATATGTGTGGTGTGTGTGTGTGTGTGTTATATCTATATAGAAGATATATGCATTACCGCATAATAATAATATATATATCTAGATATATATTATATGTGTGGGTGTGTGTTTTTATATATGTATATATTATTTATATCTGTGTGTGTGTGTTTATATATATATATAATTATATATATAGATATATATATGTGTGTGTGTGTGTGTTTATATATATATATAGAATATATGTGTGTGTGTGTGTGTGTGTTTATATATATATATATATATATATATATATATATGTGTGTGTTGTGTGTGTGTGTGTTTATATATATATATTTAATATCTATTGTGTGTGTGTGTGTGTTTATTATATATATATATATATATATATATATATATATATATCTATATATATATATCTGTGTGTGTGTGTGTGTGTGTGTCTGTGTGTGTGGAAGTTCTTCTACTTCTATTATTCTGTATAGAATATGTGCATCTATATATCTACTACCTCGGTTGACCAATTCGATCGGATTCGAAAATATGGTGAAATTGGCTAAATTTGTACCACACATAATTTATTGTAAAACTCATCCAACGGTTGGTTTTTCCATTTTCTTTGAATTGATATGGGTTGCTCTTTGGAGTATATGATATATAAATATAGGTTTATAAGAGTAACTAAGTTTGACCTAGTTGATCGAATTCGAAACGATAACCAAATTGGCTGGATTTTCTACAACCACCATAAAACATTACAATCTCTCAATCGAGCGGTTGATCGAGCGGTTGGTTTCTCTGAATTCATTTTCCACTTCATGATTGCTTTAGAATGAACCTAAACAATTTGAATACAATGAATATGTCATACAACTTTAGGAATAAAATTGGTATAGTCCAATGTGTTTGTAATTAAAATTAATTTTTTTTTATCTTATGTCCACGCACATCCATCAATGGAATATATACAAACGTGATGTGAAAAAATAAGCACGTTTCGCGGTTGTCACGCCATCGGTCAACCAATAAAACATATAAGTGACTACGTTTGACCAATCCGATCGGATTCGAAAATATGGTGAAATTGGCTAAATTTTTTACCACACTCATAATTTATTGTAATAAACTATCCAACGGTCGGTTTCTCATTTTCTTTGAATTGCTATATGTAGCTCTTTGGAGTGTATGATGTATAAATATAGATTTATAAAAAATTAGTGTCTTTAAAAATTTATTTATCAATAAATTAGTATCTATATATAAATTAGATTTTTGGGTACAATATAGTTATATAGATAGTTATCTTTGGTTGTATTTGATCATTATCCATTGAATTTCCAAAGCTTGATTAAAAAAAAAAACTTGTGTCTTTAAATATTTATTTATAAATAAAGCCCGCAAGGCCCGGCCCAAAAAAGCCCGCAAGGCCCGCTTTATATGGACGGGCTTGGATCCTTTGATTTTTAATAAAGCCCGGCCCGGCCCGGCCCGCAATTATTTAAAATATAGCAGGCCCGGCCCGTTGACGACCCCTAAGCATTTTAATGCGACGTTTAACTGCTATTTCCCTACATTTCCTGCGTTAATTCCTTGAAAAATCCCTGTTTGGGAAAGTTTCCATTCTTTGATTGGGAAAGTTCCTTATTGTAGAAAGTTTCCATTTTGTAGTTTCTATTTCTCATTTTGGCAAGATTCCATTCTTAGTTTAGAAAAGTTTCTATTTTTCATTTTTAGTAAGTTTCTATTTTCATTTTTAGAAAGTTTCTATTTTTCGTTTTAGGAAAGTTTCTATTTAGTGATAGTTTCTATTTTCAGGACCCGAGCTAAAAACTGGAAATGAACACACGAATGGAAAGAGGAGCTTGCGAACGTTAAGAAGAACAAATATGAGACGAAAAGGACCACAACAATTGAGCAGAAATAAAGAAATAAGCTTTCATGTTCCAACCAGGAAACCCTGCGAAATGGAGGAGAGCTTACCAAGCAAGTTTCCAACGCAACCATGAAAAAGAAATGGAAAAATGAAGTGTCTTGACGTTGGAGGATGAAAAGGCTTGAAGTTGAAGCAACAAGCCCAAGAACTTGATGGATTGAGTTGGATTTTCGGCAAAATGGATCAAGGCCCATGAAAGCCCAAGGAATTAGGGTTTGTGACGCAAAGATGAAACCCTAGAGATGTTTTGCCATGAAAATCAAAGGGAAGAGAGAAAGTGGCGTGAAAAATCAAGAAGAGAATAAAAGATTACGCCAAGAAATTTTCTAGGGTGGAGTTTATGGAAAAAAAAAGTGTGGACATCAAGAAAAGGCTCAAAGGCGTCTAGATGCATTCCTAGAAACCCTAAGGAGTTTTGGCTGAAATAAGAGAAGAAAATCAGAAATATATTCAAGGAATTTCGGACAGAATATATTAGGGAATCATCTTGGAGTTTTGTGATTGGTTGGATGACACACTAGGGCTTACCTGGCAATATTTCATTGGTGGAAGCTATGTGGAATTATTAATTTAATTCCTTGGAAAATAAACAGAAAATCACGGCTTGGAGACCAAGTTTTGCCGTCCCCTATATATACTCTACACCCTAGACGTCTCAACACACTCCCTAATTCAGAAATTACTTCATACGCGAAAGCTCTCTCCATTCTCTAGTTCATCTTCTGCATTTTCAAGCAAGGAAGGAAGAAGCAAGAAGAAGCCGTGTTCATCTCCACCATTCCACCTTGAGGCCGTGAAGATTGAAGCTTGCTTTCAAGTTTCATTAGTTCATCACTCGAGTTCTTCATCACCATCTCCATTCACGGTGTAATTCAACCTTCTTCCTTGTAATCACTTTTGATTCTCCTTGTTTGATTTCGTTAGAGATTGTTCTAGTTAACATTGATGTTTGAACAAGGTTTGAATCTGAAATTTTATGATCGAATAAAGAATTTCGATTCTTATGTTGTGATTCCAAAGTTGCTTTTGTGTGATTGTTCGATTGAATTTTCTTAATTGATATCTCTTGTATGTTAATCTTAATCGGTTCAAAACTTTTAGGGTTTATGTATGAGTGGTGCTAGACTTAAGAACATGATTCAACTTATTGTTCTGTGAACTTAAATCGAAAGTAGTAAAGGTTTTGGACAAAAATCGAATTCAATTGAAAAGGATTGCAATTAGGTGGACTTCTTCATACAAAGTTGCACACTTGAGTTGATAGCCTTTCTATGTGTTTCATGCGTTAAACATGTTGTGATTGTCTAGCTTTCTAGAGCTTGAATGCATGTTTGATAGGATTAGTCTATATGCTTTCACTTAGATTAATTAGCATTGAAAGTAAAATATGGGAAATCATTTGCTTTCTAACGTTTCACATGATCAACTCCTTTCACATGATCAACTCCTTTCACATGACTTGGAAGAACAATGTAGGGTTCATTCGAATTCAATTATAAACTTGGTTTTGTCTTTGTTTCTTATATTTCATTCTTGTATTTGTGTTTTTGTTTATACTTAGTTTTAATTATTTCTTTTAATTTTCGAAAAACCAAAAACCAAAAACCCAACTAAATTTGTGAATAGTGTTTATATGTGTGAATATGATACTTTGTTTTTATTTTAATTGTTTAAATTGCCTTACATTGACAGGTATACCCTCAATCCCCGGAATAGAACGATCCCTATTTGCTTATACTACTAATGATGTTTAAAGGGTTAAATTATATGCTTGCTTAAAGCGTATCATTTCTCCAAAAACTTCCTTCACAAAAGTGATACAGCGCATTAATACGAGTTCGTGGATATGTGGAACACGGAAATCGGAGTTAGTATTAGAAAGTTATGGTCAGCGAAAGTTATTTTCATCTTCGGAAATTTTAGTATAAATATCGAATTTCCAGAAATATTTCACAAAATAAGAAAATTTCAATTTCAGTCAATTTTCAAAAAATTCTAGAAATCTCCGTTCTCTCTCTTCAGACAATCACCCTGACTTGGACCCAAAAACCCGACACGACTTTTCCGGCTGACTTTAGCATCCTCCGATGATGGTGCTTGTAATACCTCGGAAATTCATTATTAATTTCTAATGATTTTCTAAAATTTATTAAGTTGATTGCTGGGACGATTTCGTGGTTTGAGGGTGGAGTGAAAGTGTTTCGGACAATTATTCGCTCGGAATGCTCAAATCCTCCTTTTTTTAGTCTCTTCTGTGGATAAATACATGCTGCATGCTGCATGTTGCTAATGCAAAAACTTGTCCTATTTTCATGCTTTGTAGGAAGTGCAATGAAACATTCAGAAGACTGGAGGGGAAAGATCAGAAATGCTTAAGCTTCAATCAAATGTTGTAGGAGCACTTAAATGCAGCTCAAGACTTAATTTCTACTTTCTGAATTTATATGAAACTATCAAAACCCTAGTATTTTTTTCAGAAAGTGTAGAGTCAAATGACATTAACTTTGAAGCATGGACGGTGAAATGAAAGGCATAGCCTATCACAACAGCAAACATGGTAATCAGACTACAGTTAAAAACTGTAGTTTGATTCATTTGTTGGCCTAGTGCGGTCACGTTTCCAAATTTGTGGACTCTAAACAAAACCCCAAACTCCAAATTTCTGTTATGTTTAAGCTGTATTATTGTTGTTCTACTCTGATTGTAAAAAATTGCTCTTGGGGTTCACATATGATAGTCGCCATAATTCTGTCTTAATTCTGGGTTTGCCATGTTGTGGTGCACACTTATGTGATGTGATGTATATTCTGAGTTAAATATCGACAATTGGGTGGTGCTACAGATAAACATAACAAGAGAAATCCGTATTTTTGTTTCTGTCTCATAAAATCATAATTAACTAGGCAAATAATTAAGAGTTTTGGTATGGTAATATCAGCTAGGGTTCTCGGGGTTCCAGAAAAGGTCTATTAAGGTAATTGGTTTAGGTTTCCCAGTATCAATGCATAGGATGCTATCCTTAATTGGCCAAGGATTCATCAAAATGAAGAGGAACTTGGGGGGCACAAAGAGGAATACGAATACAAGAATGTGCGATCCAAAAATTTCAAAATGGAAATCAATCAATCCGACAATGCCCATAATTCAAAAAGGGGATAAATGGTGCAACCATACAAAAATAGTCTGTACATATATATATACACAAGTAGGGATCTCAGAGCTTACAATGCTGCTCAACAACCACACTAGTTGTACAAATTTTGGTTCGGCAAGAAACTATAGTGAGGAAGTTTTACAATCCAGTGTTATGCAGCAACTCCGACCTTGTTTTGATGACAGCAGTATAAGCAAGCAGTACAATAGTTTTCCTTTGGACTCACAACCACGACAGCCTTCGTAAATCTCCTTACTCAAGTGTGATACCAAGCACTATCCTTTTCAAGGACATAGAACATGGATCAAGAATTTATGAATCCTAACTTGTACAAGTTTAACAAATAGAATTGTGATAGCAGAAAGCCTTTGTAATCTCAGTCTCAAAAATTTCATTTCAGAAGCGCTAAGCATAAATATAAAATGCAGTAATGAATTAAACTCAGTAATCAAGGTTATCAGTCAAAACATATCAGAATGAAACAAAAAAGGCTAACTATTGGTACCCACAAAAAAGGGAAGCGATACACAGAAACAACCCAAAATCAGACTTGATGATCAAGATTCAAACTTGATTGAACTACTCACCACCCACAAAGGTAAAGCAGCAATCTTTTCTGAGACTATTAGCCAAAGCAATCCACATCCAAGAAAATTGAGCACTGCTCCAATGGTCAAAAGCCCCCATATTATGATGTAGTTATGATGAAGTTGTTACCATGGAAGAGGCACTTGCATATTGTGTTCCAGACAGATTAGCAGATCGTTGTTCTTCTTTTGTTTCAGTTGTCGAAAACAGTGTGGACATGCTTGGTACCACCGACCACTATGTGTTACAAATCTGGAGATTAAAGCCCTGAAGTAGATATATTTGGGATGTAAACAATGTTAGATGGTTAATTTGTTATGTTTCAATATGTTATGCACATGAAAGCCACCCAAAACCAAAAAACAAAAACATGGAATATATCAGGAAAGCTACCAACTCTTACTGAATCATATTGAATGCCATAGACTGACAGAACAAAGCATACTTGATCTGGATCGCATGCCAGATAGTACCTAAATAAGACAAAGAAAGGATTAAAAATGTTGGAGGGGGGAAAAAAAAAACTAAAACACACACAGCAACTTCAGAATTCAAAAACATGAAAATCTACATATTAGCAACAAAAAACGCTAGTGCAGCATAGGCTTGTACAGAACTTTACAAAGATAAGCACTCGAGTGCATTATGGAACCTAAAGGAGTTAACTCTACAGAGATGAAATTGGCAAGAATGCTGAAAGTTCAGTCTGTATCAGTCTGTATCTATGCAAAGTCTCAAACATATAATACTGGTTATGTGTTATAGTCATCAAGACAGGTGCGTGGCAACATGTGAGTGTGTAGAATTTCTTTCAGTTAACAAACACTTAAATCCTAATTGCCTAAAGATTTAAAACTAATAGATTTAAAACTAATGGCAGAATGGCACCCATTAATGGTGAAGCTGAATAGCTAATTCAAAGCTTGGTTCTTCATTTTAAAATATGTCATTCAATGAACCTGATATACATATTGCAGGAATCATGCATACGTATATATGGGATATATGGATATATATTGTACTGTATCTAGTCAACCAAGAACTTTTGCATCTGCATTTACATCACACAGTTGAAATCTCTCATACACATACCAACCAAATGAAAACAAACATGCATTAACTCAACTTCAGGCTAAAAATTAAACCAAAGCATCACCAAGTTTTTGCACCAATTACCAGAACACACCCTGAGTACACGCATTCAAGAGAAAAGAACTTTGGGATTGCAATTACATGAAGCAAGAAACTCCTTTGACAGAAGACACCTATCTAACACTTCTACAAAAGCTGAAAGTTCATCAATTAAAGGGGAAAAAAAAAGAAAAAAAAAAAGACCACACTTTAGCTAGATTTCTACATTTTACAGGAATACTCAGATGTAAAGGAGTCAAATTTAACAATAAGTACCGATATCAATGAATCCTTCCTTTTAGATTCCAAAAGCTGATCAGCATCCTGCATCGAAAAGTACTTTATCAGTAACTGATCTGAATCCAATTCATCAATAACCATTCAAACAATATACTCTAGCTACTACCACGAATTTCTCTTTTGGGTATGTTTTAACGATAAGAAAAGATTAAGAGGGGGTGGTGCGCTGTCACTTACTCAAGAAATTGATATTCATACCGCATCGGTATCATTTTCTACAGGATGACCCTTTATTGCTGCTACAGCGGTGGCTAGTTCTTCAGCTTTTTTGATTAATACCTCCAGCATTAGAATCTTGAAATGATTAATACTACTTATAGTTCTGCACCTTAAATCTATTTGAATTCTCCATTAATAAGTCACGATTTCACCATATTTGATATATCTGTACTGAAGTGGGTAAAAAAAAAAACTGCTTCAGTTTGGTGGTGAGCTCATCATGCGACCTTGAAACTCCATGAATGCCTGTAAAATATTGACTGTGGTAAATTGCTAGCAAGTAAAGAAATTGGAGAATTGAGAAAGGATAAAGAGGGGCTTACAGCTCTGTTGGCTTCATCGGCCATTTTTAATCGTTTCACACAAACTATGCACTCTGCTGTGTTGGAGGAGATTTAATCTGAAATTCTATATATCCACCGCTTTGCACACCTTGAACAGAGACATTAAGCTCATACAATCAAACCCATAGTTCAAATGATCCCAAAAATCATGCAAAACACAGTAAACCCAGAAACCCCATGGGAAAAAAAATACCAAAACCTACAAACAAATCGGGTTGTGATTCCGGAAAAAAAATAAAATAAGAAAAACCAAAACTCTTCTGCAATCAAAACAAAACCCTGAGAGCTTCTCGTTATTGTTAAAAAAATAATACCAAAACTCTTGCGCAATCAAAACAAAACAAAACCCTGAGATGCAAATAACCATTAGACCAAATCCAGAGCAAATGTGATTTTTCCTCCTCTTAAACTATAGAGCCTAAGAATAATAAAAATGCAAAAGAACTTCTATAAGTAGCCTAAAAGTACAAAACCCCAGAAGCAATGTTAGCAACTAATCCTATCCTATATAGATACAAAGAGAATAATATCACTCTAGAAGTTTCAGGAATTAAGAACGCAGGAGACCCAAAAAAACCAAAACAGTCCTGTCCTGCTAAAGTCAATCCATCTCCCTCAGGTTTTGGAATAAAGAAACACACAGGAGAATATATACATAAAGGAAGCATCAATATTCATTCCTTTAGCTGCTAGCTATCTTTTAGAGTGAGTCTTAATTTGATAATAAACGATGTATCTGTTAAGTCAACGTTTGTCAATAACTTATATGTAATCTGTTATTAATTCATAAGCAATCTCCCTACAAAACAAAATTAAGCAATCAGAGTTTGACTACTGCAATTGAAGAATGAATGAATAATGCAGAAGAAGGCGTATCCCACTCCTCAAACCCAAACCCTACTGATCTAAAACTCCAATTGAAGAAATCAAAATCAATAAATTTCATATTGATGCAACGATCCTAACAGAATACAGAAACTAAAGAATAATAGAGAAAATTAAATGATGACATACCGGCAGTCAAGGCGAATACAAAGTCTCAAACTTGGGAAATGGCAGAGAGATCCATACGTGTTTTGGGGGCAAACCCAGACCAATCTCTCATGTTCATCTTTCTACTACAACTTCGAGCACTCGCTCAATCTAAAGGAACTAACTTTGACACCTCCAGTAAAAAAAAAAAAAAAAAAATTAAAACTCCATCATTATAGTATACTGAAAACCAGTTCATGATTCAAAAACATATGCCATTATCAAAAACACAGACCAGTATGATCACTTCTATATTTCTGAACTGTACAGAAAACAAATAGATATCTACTTTCAGGTTGGTAAGAAATTAAGGAAAAGAAAAGAAAACTGATGTTTTTTTAGGAGAAATTTCTATATACAGAGACTACCAAAAAGATGCATGGACATAAAACTGTAAGGAGAACTGAAAGCTATCAGAAATCAAATGACAAACATTGCATGTTTACTGCATCATATTTCACAGCATTCATGTAATTATTTGTCACTGCCTCTTCTCTACTCATAGCTGACGGACTTATCCTGTTTCACCCTAGATTCACTAGTCTCACCATTCAGCATAAATAAGAAGAAGCCAATACAATGAGTGATATACAAAGATAATGCACCAACTTTTTGTTTCAAGCAGAGGCAATTTTGCAGAAGAAGAATTAGAAAGTGGTAGTAATAGCAATTGAAATAATAGGGGCAGCAGGGATATATACCAAGAATTCCAGTATAATAAGAGGAAGGCACATCCACATCGGTGCCAGTCATTCATTCCCCAAACCAAGTGATGAGACTATACTCTTAAGATTCGGCGGTGGGAATCTTAAAACAAATACTGAATGGAAGTGATGAGACTATACTCTTCCCAGCCAGTCATTCCCCAAACCAAGTCGCCTTGCTTAAACTTTGCATCCCCAGATTCCAAAACTTTGCATCCATCTCCCCGATTTCCATGCTCATTAGTCAGCTGTTCCTTCTTCAACACCAACACTCGAATCCAATTTCACCGGCGCTGTTGCAGATCTACGGTTTTTTTTTTGCTCGGCTTCGGTTTGGCGAGTGAGAACGTGAAAACTGAAAACTGATAACAGCCCTAATCTGAAACCCATACATGTCAAAAGCAATCAGACTCACCAAGTCAAACACGCCTTGTTTTTCACTTTTTTGGGTTCTGCCAGCGTTTGAACCCCACGCGCTGTTAACAGACGGCAGGTGAGTCCAAGAGGCGCATTATGGCCGGCTGGACCATGATGCTACGCGCGTAGGGTTACTCATGATTAGGACAGTCAACTCCTAAGTCTTGCTTTCCGAGTAGAAAGACTCCGAAGTCTTGCTTTCCGAGTAGAAAGACTCGACCAAGCTGTCTTCCTAGCTCCTAGCTGCCATTAAAGGACCATAACTCTCTCACAAGTTTTGCACTCCCAAATTCCTTGTTCCAACAAACAGATCAACTTAGAATTGATTAGCTAGCCGTCTACGACCATAAAGAAAACATTTTTGCTGCGATTGGTGCTGGTTGCAATAGAGGTGCTACTAGTATCATCCCAAACGGTGGATATTACAAGAGAGGGTTGCCAAGACAAATGTGGCAATGTTAGCATTCCCTATCCGTTTGGAACAAGAGAGGGTTGTTACTATGATAAGGATTTCCTCATTACTTGTAATAGCGCAAGTTATAACCCTCCGAAGCCATTTCTTCGAGTGAGTGACGTTGAGGTCACAACGTATCCATTGATGGGAAACTCTATATTTCTCAAGACATAGCCAGGGCTTGTTTTAAACCGAATCAGGTGCGCCCTATTATGGCAACTACACCCTTATCTCTCTTTGAAAAAGTTCTACATCTCAGACACCGACAACAAATTCACAGGTGTTGGTTGTGACACCTATGCCGAAATTAAGGGCTACCAGGGTATGAGCCTCATGTACACAGGTGGCTGCTTTTCAAATGTCAAAGCACGGCTTCTATTCTAATTATTCATGCTCTGGCATAGGTTGTTGCCAAACACCTATTGCTAAAGGAATGACTTACTTTACCGTAAGCGTAAGCAGCTACAATAATCAAACGGAAGTGTGGAATTTCAATCCCTGCAGCTATGCTTTTCTTGTCCAAGAGGGTAAGTTCAACTTCACCTCCGACATGTTGAGCGATTTAGGAAATGTCTCTCAGTTTCCAGTGGTTCTCGATTGGTCGATTGGAAATGAGCCATGCAGCCAGATCAAGAACAATGCATGTCAGGGGAACAGCAGTGTTTGGATGTCAAGAATGGGCTCGGGTATCGCTGCAAGTGCAACGAAGGTTACGAAGGGAATCCATACCTAAATGGATGCACTGGTACGTATTTTACTTTTCAGAAACTTCAATTACACAAGCTACTTATTGATTGGTTGGTTCATATCTATAACTACTATATATGTTATGTCGTTTTGCAGACATTAATGAATGCGAGGATCCGGTGATTTCCAACAAGTGCAAACAAAGATGCATAAATACAGAGGGGAACTATACGTGTGCTTGCCACAAGGGGTACCATAACAATGGCACAACAGACTCGGTAGATTGCATCGCTGACCACCAAACAATATTTGTTCAAATTATACTTGGTAAGTGCAATAGCAATACTCTGCTCCATTTGGTTACGAAAAATACCAGAACTACTAATGCTTGGATGTGTGTTGGAAATGCAGGGCTCGGTGTTGGCCTCATATCCTTATTAATAGGCATCTCTTGGTTGTACTTGGTCTACAAAAGATGGAAGCTCATGAAGCTCAAGGAGAAGTTCTTCATCCAAAATGGAGGATTGATGTTAAAGCAACAGCTTTCGGAACGACAAGGTGGTGCCTCTAACCAAACGGCCAAAATCTTCACCGAATACCAACTTAAGAAGGCTACCAACCATTTCAGTGAAGCCAGAATCGTTGGCAAAGGAGGTTTCGGTACAGTCTACAAAGGGATTATAGCAGATGAAAGAGCTAAGGAAAAAGTGGTTGCAATCAAGAAATCCAAACTTGTGGATCGAAGCCAAATAGAGCAATTCATTAATGAAGTAGTGGTGCTTTCCCAAATTAATCACAGGAATGTGGTGAAGCTTTTGGGTTGCTGTTTCGAGACAGAAGTCCCACTACTGGTTTATGAGTTTGTCACCAATGGTACGCTATTCGATTACATCCACAACAAAAGCAAGGAATCCAACTTTGCTTGGGAAATTCGTTTAAGGATAGCTGCAGAAACTGCTGGAGTGCTATCACACTTGCACTCTGAAGCTTCTATTCCCATCATTCACAGAGATGTCAAGTCCACAAACATACTCTTGGATGATAATCTTACAGCAAAAGTGTCTGATTTCGGTGCCTCCAGATTGGTTCCGTCAGATCAAGCTCAGCTCTCTACAGTGGTGCAAGGAACGGTAGGGTATTTGGACCCTGAATACTTACAGACGAGCCAGTTGACTGACAAGAGTGATGTCTATAGCTTTGGGGTTGTTCTTGTGGAACTACTAACAGGAAAGAAGGCGCTTTCGGTGGACAAGCCGGAAAAGGAGAGAAATCTAGCCATGTATTTTCTTTCTGCCCTAAGAGAGGACCGATTGGTAGAGGTGATTGATGGTAGTGTCATTAATGGAGCAAACGTTGAGCAGCTTAAGGAAGTTTCAAACCTTGCAAAAAGGTGTTTGAAAGTAGAAGGAAAAGAAAGACCAACCATGAAGGAAGTGGCAATGGAGCTTGAGGGACTGAGAAGGATGGTAATGCATCCATGGGTTAGTAATGATGAATCCAATGCAGAGGAGAATGAACACTTGCTTCATGAAATAACACTGGAAACTTTTAGTCATGGAGGTGGTGGGGATACGAGTTCTGGGTATGATACCATGAGGAACCTGATCACATTACCAGTTGATGATGGGAGATAATTGTGCCGCTGGTGCTGAACTAGTCCATTTGACAATGTGCCGCGTCTCTGTGATTGTCTTGCTAGGCTTGTTGAGTCTGTTCTACGGAAATGCATGGAATCCTTAGTTTCTTTCTTCATCCTTGTCTTCTTCTTGGTGGGAGTTGTAGATAGTTGTGATTTGTGACTGCCATTTGTGCCCTGTGAGCCGGTAACAAATATTTTCCAGTGTATAATAACTTTTCACCTTTTATTTTTTCCCTTAGTTGGGTAGTGGTGCAGGAGACTTGAGGAAAAATAGTCTTGATTATCAGGCAGAAAAGCAATGCTATCTCTATTAGAAATTATGTGCAGTAAAATGTCAATTCTTGTAAATTGATTATCAAATTAGTTGCGTGCACCTGATAAACTCAAATACTAATTCTCAATTGATGTGCGCGTATATTTTTAATACCCTGAGCTAGTCTCTGTCCCTCCTCCTTCGTGAGCATCCCCTGAGCTAGTCTCAGCCCCGGTGAGATCATCTCCCTAATTAATTTAGCACTGTATCCAGATTTATTCCCTCAACCACTGGACTTCAATTAGCCCAACCATCTTCCCATCTTAATCCCTTCTGCCTTGCCCTTTGAAAATCCCTAGACCATTCAATTATCATAACCACCTTCTGAAACCTCTCACCATATATTCAAAAGCTTCTTTCAACATCTCACCATATATTCAAAAGCTTCTTTCAACATCTCATCAATGCAATCGAGCTACCGAACACCTCTCATCCAATGCATATGGGTTTGTGGGGCTAGATAGCCAAAATTTCCAAGCACCCACGTTTTCCCATGTGCAAACTCCAATAACCTCTGTTGGTCCCATTAACATAACCACACCACCATACAACGGTAACATGCCCAATACTGCTTCCCCCCAATCTCAATTACATAGCCAATCTCACAAGCTCTACGCTTGAGCGTGTGATTTCCCCAGATGAGCCCCGTTACCTCCACCATCTAGTTGAGTCAACCCATCCAAACAGCAACCCCACTAATTTCCCGAAAATTCTTCAGTGCACGGTGGGTGCTAGTGCACAGCAATCTAAGCCGTACGATGGAAATGCACATCCTGTCTCAGCCGTCCGATACATGGGCTCAGCTATCAATATATGGATCGTCCAATCATCTTCGCTGCACATGGGCCGTGCATGTACACGGCCGTGTACTGAAGACTCTCCGCTAATTTCCTCCCTAAGAGACCCATGTTTGTGGAAACAAGTGAGACTGCAACTCAAAAGAAACCCAAGACAAGTCCTAAACCAAGACGCTTTGTCAAATGATACGCTATGAGCAAGCGCATAATTTAATCCTATAAATATCATTAGTAGTATAAGCAAGTAGGGATTGTTCTAATCCGGGGATTGAGGGTACATTTGTCATTGTAGGACACATAAAGAATTAACATAAGTACAAAGTAAATTATTTATGAAAATAATATAATGTAAAAACATATTTACGAAATGAGGGGGTGTTTTGGTTTTAGATTTTCGAAAATTAACTAAGTGAAGAAAAATATATACACAAAAACATAATTACAAGAATGAATTGAGAAAACAAAAATCAAAACCAAATTTCATAATCAAATTCGACTCAATCCTAATATTGTTCATCTTAAGTCATGAGAAATGAGTTGATCATGTGAAATATTCAAAGCAAATAATTTCCCATATTTTACTTTTCAATGCTAATTAACCTAAGTGAAAGCACAAAGACTAATCCTATCAAACATGCATTCAAGCTCTAGAAAGCTAGACAATCATAACATGTTTAACGCATGAAACACATAGAAAGGCTATCAACTCAAGTGTGCAACTTAGTATGAAAAAGTCCACCTAATTGCAATCCTTTCTTAATTGAATTCGATTTTTGTCTAAAACCTTTACTACTTTTGATTCAAGTTCACAAAACAATAAGTTGGATCATGTTCTTAAATCTAGCACCACTCATACATAAACCCTAAAAGTTTCGAACAAATTAGAATCAACATATAAGAGATATCAATTAAGCAAATTCAATTGAACAATCACCCAAAAGCAACTAAGAATCACAACATATGAATCGAAAATTCTCATTCAATCATATAAATATTATAATTAATAACTTTGTTCAAACATAAATGTCAACTAGAACTGTGACGTCCCGAACCCGAATTCACCGGTTTATTAGTCACTTGGACGGTGAACGATCTTTACTTTCACTTTTACTATTGTTTTAGTGCTTTTAGTGGCCCTAAAAGTTGGCTTTTTATTCGGGTCAAAATTTGAGGACCCGCCCCGGATTTCACTCTGAAATCCGAGGTGGCCCTGTGGGGCCCACCTTAGAGATAACTCTACCGAGAATTGGCCGAGTCACCCCTAAAGTGAACTACCCAAAACTATTAACTCACAATATATCAGAGCCAATGAAGAAGTGCGGAAGCTATTCGTCAGCTATGCCTCGAAACACGTACGCCCGACCTCAACTAATAACGCCTGCAAACTGAGCATTAGAAACCGAAAGGCCCAGGGGAAAGTAGACGAAAAACGTTAGCGTGAGTGGACAAAAATAAACAATTTAAAAGAAGAAGGATTTCATACTTTCCCACATTTATTTCATTAAAAACCGATGCATGCAACAAATGGTAAAACACATTTAGCTTTAAATCCAAGGATTTCAAAACGATAAACCGACTAGCCTCGCTAGTCACAACATTCGAAAAATATATTGTAAAAACCGAAATCTTGTTTCTCAAGAAAAATAAGACCAGCCCCGCTGGCTACAGTGAAAATCGGACAGCCCCGCTAGTCAAGCAACGATAAGATATGGGGAAGTGATATCACCATACGAAAGAAGGGAGCCTCCCAGGCTCGGGTCGGAGTGTCCCACACTCTGGAGCATCCCATGCTCTGCTCTTACTCACCCACAAACACATAGTAAGCAGGGAGGAATACTAATAGGCTAGCTAGCAATAAAATATAGCGACCCAGGTATGGTGGGTAAAAACCATTAAAATCCAGTAAATCTAAAAGGCTTCCCCATAAGTCCCGCAAATAACACTACAAGAGAAATTGTCATCGGCGACAACTCAAAGTTGTTGTAAAACGTCTAAATTCCTCGTTGAATTGAAAATGCGACGACTTTGGGTTGTCGCAACCAGTTGTCGCCTGATGCCGCTTTTGGGAAGCGACCAATTTAACCCTGAAAATATCGTTAGTAGTATAAGCAAATAGGGATCGTTCTATTCCGGGGATTGAGGGTACACCTGTCATTGTCAAACAATTAAACAATTAAAATTAAAACAAAGTATAATATTCACAAAGATATTCACAAGTATAAACATTATTTACGAAAAAGGGGGGATTTTGTTTTTGGTTTTCTTTTTTTTTCGAAAATAAAACTAAGTTAACAAAACAATTAAAATGCAAAAACATAAAAATACAAATGGAATGAGAGAACAAAGATCAAAACCGAAACTTATGATTAAAATCTATTCAAACCCTAATATTGTTCATCTAAGTCATGAGAAAGGAGTTGATCATGTGAAACGTTAAAAGCAAACAATTTCCCATATTTTACTTTTCAATGCTAATTAATCTAAGTGGAAGCACAAAGACTAATCCTATCAAACATGCATTCAAGCCCTAGAAAGCTAGTCAATCATAACATGTTCAACGCATTACACATAGAAAAGGCTATCAACTCAAGTGTACAACTTAGTATGGAAAAGTCCACCTAATTGCAATTCTCTTTAATTAAATTCGATCTTTGTACAAAACCTTTACTACTTTGATTCAAGTTTACACAAAACGAAAAGTCGATTTCATGTTCTTAAACCTAGCAACAATCATGCATAAATCCTATAAGTGTCGACCCAAATAAGATTAATACACAAAGGATATCTATAACGCAAATTTAAAAACAAACCCACATAAGCAACTCTTGAAGAACAATAATATGAATCTGAAAATTCTCAATTAATCATAAAAATTCCAGAAATTAATATTCATTCAAACACATATGTCAACTAGTTCATAAACTAACGAAATTCAAAGCAAAGGTTACAAAAGAGAATCGGATTACACCGTGAGATGGAGATGGTGATGAACGATTGATGTGGTGGTCTCTTGAATCTCGAAAGCAAGCTTCAAGGATGGTGATGGAGGATGATGCTCACGGAAATTCTTCTTCTCCCTTGGCCTTGCTTGAACTCGTGGCTTGCTCTAGAGGGTGGAGGAACTCACGACTATGCTAGAGAGATTTTCTGATTTTTTTTCTAAAATGTAAATTGTAAAGGAGAGGACCCTTCTCAACGTCAAAGAGGGGAGTATTTATAGGAGCACGGCTAGGGTTCACAAAGCAATCAGAAATTTCCACATAGCTACCACCAATGAGAATTCGCCAAATAAGCTTTGTGATGTAGTCCAACCAATGGTATGATGCCAAGTAAGCTTGTGATGTGTTCCCACCAATCAAAATTCTCTAAAATACCTCCCTAATATTTTTGCCGAATTTCCTTGAAATTATTCTGATTTTCTTCATGAATTTCAGCTAACATTCCTTTAGGGAATTTGGGGATGCACCTAGCCACGTTTTGAGCTTTTCCTTGGTGCACACATATTTTCCTTCCATAAAAATCTCCCTTGAATCTCTCTTGGCATCATCTCCTTGATTATTTCTGATTTTCACGTTGGCAATCACACAAAATTATTCCTCCAACAATATTTATTTCCATAAAAGTCTCCCAAGAAAATCTCTCCTTGAAATCCTCCAATCAAAATCTTCAATTATATTTTCAGATTTTCATGTTGCCTCCTCCTTTTCCTCTTTGTATTTTACGGCAAACATATATTCTCCAAAAATATCTCTCATGTGTCACAAACCCTAATTTCCATGGGCCTTTATCCATTTGCCGAAATCCATAACCTCTTGAGAGTTCTTGGGCCTTTGTGCGTCACCTTCAAGCCATGTCATCTTCTAATGTCTTCAAGAAGCTTCTTTCAATGCCATGACACTTCATTTTTCTGCTTTCCTTTCTTGGTTGGCTCAAGAGTTTTGTTTTGGCAAGCTTTCCTTTTCTGGACAGGGTTTCCTGGTTGGACCAGGAAAGCTCCATTTCTTCATTTCTGCTCATTTGTGCTTCCCTTTGTATCTCATTTTGTCTCCTTCCAACATTGGCGAGCTCCTCTTTCCATTTGTGAGTTCATTTCATTTCCACTTTTTAGCTCCGAGGTCCTGAAAATAGAAACTAGTAAGAAAATAGAAACTTTCCTAAAATGAAAAATGGCAACTTTCCTAAACTGAAAATGGAAACTTTCCAAAAATGAAAAATAGAAACTTTCTACAAATAGGAACTTTCCCAATCGAAGAATGGAAACTTTCCTAAACAGGGTTTTATTAAGGAAATAACGCAGAAAATGTAGGGAAATGCAGTTAAAACGTCGCATTAAAATGCTCCTATCATCGCCTTATGTGTTTTACTGATTGTCAAAAGCGATGAAATTACACGGTTGTCGCTTTTTCAATATGCGACATAATTGGTTCCTCACATATCACAAATTGTGACACACTAGTGTGTTACAAAATACTATATGCGAGACTTTATATTTGTTACTATTTTTAATATACGAGGCTTTGTTTACATTCCATATTCCATATGCGGGCTTGTATGTTTGTCGCATTTTCAATAAACGACACAATTCGTTCCTCACATATGACATCTTGCGAGACACATAAGTGTGTTATAGAATGCTATACGCGAGACTTCATGTTTGTTACAATTTCTAATATACGAGGCTTCATTTACATTGCATATTCTACTTGCAAGGCTTGTATGTTTGACAAAAAATTTATATGCGAGATTTATTTTTGTTGCAAAAAATAACTGTGAGGTTTCATTTTTGTTGCATATATTAATATGTGACACATAAACATTTGTTGCATAAAATTATATGCGAGACTCCTTGTTTGTCTCATATAATTTTATCAAGGAACCAATTGTGTCGCATATTGAAAAAGCGACAACCATGTAATTTCATCACTTTTAACAATCATTAAAACACATTAGGTGACAACTGATTGTGACAACACAAAGTTGTTGCATTTTCAATTTAGTGAGAAATTTATATTTTTTACGTCAACATTGACAAATGATATCGGCGACAACCCAAAGTGAAAATTGATATCTATTAGCTAATTTGGATATGAAATTGAATAGAAACCTGAAGCACAACAAATATGCTTTATATTATAAAATGCATAAGAGGTTCATACACTATGCATGGCGGATCTTATACATATAAAAAGGGTAACTATCTAAATGGTTCTTGAAAAATACTGCTACTAGCCACTACATCTACCAGATCATTCATCTTCTTCCTGCTTCTAATCTTCCTCCATGACTAGACTGCTCCACTATGATTAGGATCATGTCGTCCACTATGCCTCTAGATTAGACTCACCTTGAGTCCTCCATCTTATTCAACTTGTCCTTTAGGTAGGAATAAAACAAGAGATAGAATGTGATCGATAATATAGAAACCTGCAAAATTCAATCAGCACCCAAATAAGATGCAATCCTAAACAAAACCAGCACACCAAATACACATACACACAATACAGTAGAAAGGAGAAAAGAATATAACAGAGGTTGTAAAGAAAGAGAGAAGGAGAAAACTAGTCCTTCATTATCAATCAATATTCCAAATTACAAGAATCCACTACAAAATCAGGACACACTGACAAACAGAAACCAAGAAATAGAATATCATCGATAAGACTGGCGGTTTGAGGCCAAGAGAACACAAATAGTAGCAGTAATTCACCAAGTGTCAATTTCATCAGCAAAAAATATGGCATTTGTACACCATAACTAAGGCATTATCAAAATTTAACCATGGAAATTTGTTTTCAAAAATACCACAACACACAGAGCAGAGATAACATGCAACTTATAGTGTCCCAAATCTGAAGCTGATTGGTCGACCCTCGATGATGAAAACGGTGAGATTATGCACACCTTGAACCTCTTTGTGAATTGCAAGAGCAGGCATAATTTCCCTACACCTACTTCCACACCGAAACCCCAATTTTGTTCATAAACAATGTAATATTCATTCTAACAGCAACCATAAATATTGTTACCTACTCCATCTACATGAATGCTTCCACCCCAAGAGGAACCTTGGAAGATTCTCAAATGCTAGGATACAAAGAGAAAAATCCAGTCATCACATAGAACTCAATTAACCATTCATGTGAAATAACTATATCTTTCACCATCTCAGTTGAAATAGCTATTCAAATCAATAGTTACTTCTACTGCACCAACTAATTTATCTTGTGGGGTTAACTTGGCATTAAGCAATATCTGTCTTTGATCAAAGTTAATGACAGAAAAGAAAACTCTAATAGATGAAAAGAAATCTTACAGTAGTAATTTTGAGTTGGAGAACAATGACACGAGGGAAAGTTAGTTTAAAAATAGTCAATGTTAAACATATGCTACTTCAATAAGAATTCCTCCAGCCATATCAGCTCTTCATTTCTCTAAAATGCA
>JANPXK010000433.1:0-25796 GCA_024704745.1 Rosa lucieae
AGATGCAAGGAAGAGGAAGAGGATAGGAGAGGAGATCTAGTTCCAGTCGGCCAACGTGATTTAGTTCCACCGAGTTAATCGGCATCGTGATGAACACCGGCTAGCGGGTCTAGCGAGTCGACGAGCACCGTGACAAAGGTCGTCGTTGTCTGGTGAGACGGATGAGAGAGAGAGAGAGAGAGAGAGAGAACTGAGGGTAAATAGGTATAGCCTAAAAAAAAACTGATGTTTTTAAGCTCTAAAGTGGCCTTATGAGAACAAAAAATGTTAGGTGGCCTTATTGTTAATTAAAGTTTCAAAATGACACTTATGAGTAATTTTCTAAATTATCATGGCAACATAATAACAATTATCATGGACCATTCAAAAAATAATAATCAATTATCATGGCAATATAATAACAATATATATTGTTTCTTTTTTAGGCCAGAACTAGTTGAGCTGGGCTTCGAATTGATCATTTTGGCCACCCATCCTAGATCACATGCAGAAGCCAATCTCTACTGTGAAATCAGCGTTATCTTGTTTGATTTGTACATCATGATCATAAATCCTTGGAGATATAATGAGCTGCAGTGATCTGCAATCATAACACACCTGCAAGGAAAACCCAAACAATAAAATATCCAAAGAAGACCAACAAAGCTAGATAGCTGCATTAGATGCATAGACAAGTTGAGCCGTGTTTTTTTTTAATCATATTGTGTTATTTGTATCCTTCACTTCGTCACCACTCACCATCTAGATAGAGAAGAAAGCAGACGTATCTCAGTGACACTTCACAATCAGTTTCTTTCAATCTCAAAAACCATAACAAGTTTGTCACTAAAAACTACATTTACATTTGGATTTGTTGATCAGTTTATTGGTGGTGATCTTGCCATTCGGAAAAAATAAAAATAAAACTACAATATCACATTGTTAACCTCGTCGAAGGTGCGACGGAGTGAGCAACCAAAGGGAACTCACAAAGAAAGAGGAAGCTCACCCAAAACGGAATTGGTTCGACCAAAATTGGTGCCATATTCGCCGAGGACAAAGATGATGACTGCGGTGTAGGGCGGTTCCGGGAAGGATTAGAGAGAGAGAGAGAGAGAGAGAGAGATCACCATCGCTGACGGAGACGGAACAGCCTTCGTGCCATAGAGTATCCGCTTGGAGAGCCTGAGGCCTTATTCGACGAAGCTGGAGAATTAGCTAGCCATATTGCCATGAAACTTTCTCCGGCGAAGGTGGTGATCTGTACTAGATATGGAGAGAGAGAGAGAGAGAGAGAGAGAGAGAGAGAGAGAGAGAGAGAGAGAGAGAGAGATGAGTGTTGTGCATCGTGAGTGAAGAGAGAGGGGGAGTGGCATGGCATGATAGCAGTTTTTTAATTAGGTTGAGGGCTAAATTGTCATTTAATTGTTAAATTGTGTTAGTGGGAATAAAAATTTGTTGCTGGGGTAAGTGGGATAATTTTCACTCATTTTGGGACTTTGGGTCAAGGACCCTTTGTTATATTTACAATAGATTAGTATATATTAGTATATTGTCCTTTTTTAAAGGGAAAATTTTAAGAACAGTACATGAAGTATAGGCCATTCTGAAGTTCGGTGTATTTGGTTTCAAAGAATTAACTTTGGTACATGAAGTTCCAATCCCGACCGACTTTTAGTACATGACGTCCATAACACCGTTAAACCTATGAAATTATTCAATTTTCAAAAGGTAATTTTGGGTTTTCACCTCTCTCTCTCTGGGACACCCATTTTTGGGCATCTTTCTTCTTCTTCCTCCTTTTTCTCCTCCTTCTTCCTCTCTCCCTCCTTCTCTCGGACACCCATTTCTGGGTATCTTTCTCCTTCCTTCTTCTTCCTCCTCCTTTTTCTTCTTCTTCTTCTTCTTCTTATTCTTTCTTCCCCCCCCCGATTTGATTTGGATATCCAGATTATTTGATTTTTTCCTCCTTATTCTTCTTCCTTCTTCCTCCACCTCCTCCTCCTCCTTCCTTCCTTCCTGCCTCCCTTTCTCTCCGATATCAAGTTTTATTTGGACACCAAATCTAATTTTCTTCTCCTTCTCCTTCTCTTCCTTCTTCCTTCTTCTTCTTCTTCTTCTTCTTCCCCAATTTTATTTGGGCACCCAAAATCTGGGTACCCAAGTATGATTTTCTTCTTCTCTCCTTCTCCCTATTCTTCTTCTTCTTCTTCTTCTTCTCCTTCTCCTTCTTCTTCCTTCTTCCTTCTTCCTTCTTCTGATAGGAGCATTTTAATGCGACATTTTAACTACTATTTCCTGCGTTATTTCCTTAAAGAATCCTTGTTTAGGAAAGTTTCCATTCTTCGATTGGGAAAGTTCCTAATTGTAGAAAGTTTCCGTTTTGTAGTTTCTATTTTTCATTTTTAGAAAGTTTCCCATTTTAGTTTAGGAAAGTTTCCATTTCTTATTTTAGAAAGCTTCTATTTTCAGGTCTTTGGAATAAATAAGCTGAATTGAGTTCATAAATGGAAAGAGAAGCTTCATGAAGATGACATGGCAAGGAGGTGACGCAAGAAGCCCAAGAAATATCAAGAGACTTGGATTTTCTGCAAAAATAGAGGAAGGCCCATGTGATCTAGGTTTTTTTTTGTGACGTCAAGAGAAAAATGTGGAGACTTAAGAGTTTTGCTGTCCAAAGCAAGAGGAAATCAAGGAAGAGTTTTTAAAAAGGAAAATATATTTTCCTTGGGGATTAAATTTGCCGTGAAATACCTAGAGGGAAACAAGGTGACAACGTGGGAATTAAAGATGATTGATTGAGGATTTCAAGGAGAGATTTTCTTGGGAGACTTTTATGGAAAGAAATATTGTTGGAGGAATGATTTGGTGTGATTGCCAACGTGAAAATCAGAAATAATCAAGGAGATGATGCCAAGAGAGATTCAAGGGAGATATTTATGGAAGGAAAATATGTGTGCACCAAGGAAAAGCTAAAAAGGCGTCTAGATTCATCCCTAAATTCCCTAAAGGAATGTCGGCTGAAATTCATGAAGAAAATCAGAATAATTTCAAGGAAATTCGGCAATTAAATATTAGGGAGGTATTTTAGAGAATTATGATTGGTTGGAACACATCATAAGGCTTACTTGGCATTCTATGATTGGTTGGACCACATCACAAGCTTACTTGGCGAATTATCATTGGTTGAAGCTATGTGGAAAATTCTGATTGCTTTGTGAACCCTAGCCGTGCTCCTATATATACCCACCTCTTTGACGTTGAGAGGGGTTCCACACACCTTAGAAAAAAATTCAGAAAATACACATTGTTGCCATGAGCTTTTCTCTTCCTCTCTCCATCCTCTAAAGCAAGCGACGGAGTTCAAGCAAGGTCGAAGGGAGAAGAAGGAGCCATGACTATTCCTCCACCATCCACCATTGAAGACTTGCTTTCAAGCTTCAAGGATCACAACGAAAATCATCCATCCTCATCTTCCATCCACGGTGTAATTCGACCTCTACTTTGTAACCTTTGTTTGAATTTCGTTGGTTTTGTTTTAGTTGACATTCATGATTGAACAAAATTATTATTTCTGGAATTTTTATGATTAAATGAGATTTTCAGATTCTATTATTGTAATTCGAGAGTTGCTTATGTGAGTTTGTTTAATTAAATTTGCTTTATAGATATCTTTTGTATTTTAATCTTATGTGGTTCGAAACACTTAGGGTTTTGATATGAATGGTGCTAGATTTAAGAACATGAAATCAACTTTTTGTTTTGTGTAACTTGAATCGAAGTAGTAAAGGTTTTGGACAAAGACCGAATTTAATTAAAGAGGATTGCAATTAGGTGGACTTTTTCATACTAAGTTGCACACTTGAGTTGATAGCCTTTCCATGTGTTTCATGCGTTAAACATGTCATGATTGACTAGCTTTCTAGGGCTTGATTACATGTTTGATAGGATTAATCTTTGTGCTTTCACTTAGGTTAATTAGCATTGAAAAGTAAAAAATGGGAAATTATTTGCTTTCAAATATTTCACATGATCAACTCCTTTCTCATGACTTAGATGAACAATATTAGGGTTTAATCGAATTTGATCATAGTTTCGGTTTTGATCTTTGTTCTCTCATTCCACCCGTGTATATATGTTTCTACATTTTCTTTATTTTATTTATTTTAGTTTTTAATTTAATAATCCTAAAACCCCCTTTTGTGTTCAGTTGTATATATTTTTATTCTTTGTTTATTTTTGTAAATAATACTTTTTACTTTTATTAATTTGTTTTTGCAATTACAGGTGTACCCTCAATCCCCGGAATAGAACGATCCCTATTTACCATATACTAACGATGACATTTTCAGGGTTAAATTATGCGCTTGCTTTAAGCTGCATCATCTTCCTTCTTCTTCTTCTTCTTCTTCTTCTTCTTCTTCCCCAATTTGATTTGGACACCCAAAATCTGGGTACCCAAGTATGATTTTCTTCTTCTCCTCCTTCTTCCCTCTTCTTCTTCTTCTTCTTCTTGCTTTACGTCTCCTCCCTCCTTCTCTTCTTCTTTTCGTTTCTTCTTCTCTTCTTCTCCTTCTCTCCTTCCTTCTTCCTTCTTCTTCTTCTTCTCTTCCCCAATTTGATTGGACACCTAAAAATCTGGGTACCCAAGTGATTTTCTTTTCTCCTTCTTCCTTCTTCTCTTCTTCTTTTCTGCCAATTTTCTTCTTCCTTCTCCTCTTCTTCTTCTTCTTCTTCTTCTTCCTTCTCCTTCTTCTTCCCTCTTCTTTTTCTTTTTCTTCTTCCTTCTCCTCCTCCTTCTTCTTCTTTGTCTTCCTTCTCCTTCTTCTGCATTTTTTTTTTGTTAATTCATGAAGAGACGAATTTGCCCTTACAAATTTGACTAAAATTAGATTGACTAACAGGGGCCGTAACGGCATACACTGATTTTGGGTCGAGATTGTAACGTCATGTACCAAAGTTAATTATTTGAAACCAAATACACCGAACTTCGGAATTGCCTATACTTCATGTACTATTCTTAAAATTTTTCCTTTTTTAAATGACTATATTGATTACTTGTATTAGTTATTCCAAAATCCATAAAGATTTATTGTTCCCTTCAAATAGATGCCTAGAAGGCTAGAAATAGGTTTTGTGTTATTTGAGTTCTCATCTACTAAACACCACGTTGATCAAGTATAAAATTTTGAGTTGAACATTCAACCAAAACTATATCAGTAGTTTTTCCACAGTAGCGGAACTACAAAGTTGTCATTAGAGGGGCCAAACAAATTAACAATTAAAAAGTTGACAGGGCCGGCCCCAAATTTCACCCTGAAATCTGAAGTGGCTCTGCGGGACCCACTTTTAAAGAAGATTTTACTAAAAATTTGGCAGAACCTACCCTAAAAGTTGGAAACCCAAACCTGTAAGAATAAAAAAATAAAAAAAAAACACTTCTAATAACTCAACCATAACCTCCTGGAGCCACCCTGCTCCCATATTCCAAAGCACCTCACAATCAAAAAAATATTACTAATACTTCAAATACTTAAAGTCCAACAAAACTCCATAATTAAATACAACAATTCACCAAATTTAGGTAATGGACCTCAAATATAATTTACTGCAAGTCTGGGTCGCAATTCATGGTAATCAGAGCAATCTAAAAACATAAATTGATATAAAGTTCAGTAGGTTAAACAGGTAACCTACTATATGAGATGACAGAAGCAGATGCGGTCACTATGGCTCACTCCTAATGCGCCGAGCAGCAACGCTGTGAACTGGGCATTTGAAACCGAAGGACCTAGGGGGAAAGCATTTAAAAACTTTAGTGTGAGTGGACAAAAGTTAATAATTATAACATAAAGAAATAGGAAAGAGTGTTATACTTTCCCACAGTTTAACTTTGGAAAAAAAATGAATTTCCAATGCATATGCAAGATTTAGAAAAAGTTTTTTTTTTTTAACTTTGAAAGGCACATATGAAAGAAAATAATTCAGCCCCACTGGTTAAAATAAACAATTAATATGGGGAAGGCAAACATCATCATACTGTAAAGGAGACTCTCAGGCCCTATCCTTAACTTCGATCCACAAACACAAAGTAAGTGAGAAGGAGCCTTGACTGCAACTGAAGTGAGGAGGAGAACAAGAAAAATATAGTAATCCGAGTATGGTGGAAGATAAAAATCGAAAACCAGTAAATCCATAAAGCTTCCCCACAAATTCTCACAAAAGAAAAATACGAGTATGATTCCGAATAAAGCAACGACTTGTCCCACATGTCAAAATAATTTCAAAAGGGTAACACCGAATACAACACCACAGGGCCGTAACATTAAGCCAATAGGAGCTCGATACGTCGTAGACGTACCATAGACCTACCAACTTAATACTAAAAGGCCTTTTGAAATAAAAATGTTAGTAAATAGGAGACAAAGAAAACTTTTAAGAAAGGACTTTCGATCAACAACCCAATATTCAAATTAACAAGTCTGAAAATGCTTCAAAATAAAGTGGGCAAGTGCATTGTGACGCCTTTGGGCTTACATCATAACGGAAATGAGAAAGTTCAACAACAACAATAAAACAAAGGGTGAGGCGCGCTCCCAGCTAGGCAGACCTCACAGAGTTCAACTGAGCTCAACATTGAAAGAAAAACGAGTAAATTGATAGAGTACCAAAAGGGAAGAACTTCAAGCAACAGGGACAACAACACACTGACTCGGCCAACGACCCACTTCTAGTCTAGATCTTCCGAAGTGAACTTGTTGTAACCTGAAATGTAAGGGTGAGCATTTCGTCCTCACTAGCCCAATAGGGGTCGATGCAACCTTAGTTAGGTTTGAAAACTAATAAGTAAAATATAGCTACTAGAATATAGATTGCGCGCATTTGTAAAGTCGAGTAAAACAAATGCAACAAAAACAATCGTCATTGTCTATTTTTAGGAAACCATATACAAGATGCTTCACACAACTTGGAGCTCCGAGATACTTACCTACTAGCTAAACTAAAACAATTGGTGACCGATCCGGTTCATCATCCTTCGAAAACCGGCCAACTACTCTGTAGTCCTTGTGACTACAAGTAGCAAAAGTGTCCATTTCATGGCCCTGAGTGTCCTATGACCGGTTCACCATCGGTACTTGTGATAACCCAAATTTTTTAAAAAGAAATGTAATATAGCTTTCAAGAAAGTCCTTGAATTTAGAATTTAATTAGGGAAAACTAAAAATTGATTTAGTTTCAATATAATAGTAATAATTAAATAAATCAATAGTGTAAACGAAACAAGTAGCAAAATAGGAGACCATATGTTTCCTGACAAAAGAAAAGAAAATAACTAAATAAGAAATGAGTTTACAAGAAAGGGCATCGGAACGAAGCATCTAGAGGAGATGGGAAGATTATAGAAAGAGGAGGTTCTAGAGAAGAGTCGAGAGGGTATAGAATTTGGGAGGAAAACCCAGAATTGTCTCAACTCCTTTGTCTCTTTCGGAACCGACCCATTCCTCCCTTATATTTTTTTTAAAAGAGTTGGGGGTACTCAGGGAAGGAAGAGAGTGAGAGAGAGAGAGAGAGAGAGAGACAGAAATCTTATGTTCTTCTCTCTTTCGGTCTCTCATCTTGCTCCACAGCAATCCACCTCTATGCATGTCTTTTTATCATCTCAGGTTAAACAAGAAAAGGAAGAGATCGAACCTTCCCAACAGGGGTGAGGTGACGATCTGTTCAGGCGTGATCCTATGAAATTGGGGACGCATAGCCTATGCTTCTCCTCCGATTGCAGAATTAGAATTGGGTAATTGCTTGTGTTCACCCAATTCCATTTTAATGGCTAGTAAGGTCTATACTTTACCTTATGCTTACAATTATACAATTTTCATGTATGGGAACGTTTAATATACAGAGTGATTATATAAATACGAATAGGATTGTTGTTATGTTAACAAGCTCTGACAGTTGAAATGAAACTGAAATGGAAAGAATCTTTGTGAATACTAATGAACTTAAATCTGGTTAGGCCCGGGATATAATTAAGGAGGGATCGAGTTCCCTTGGGTGAAAGACCCTAAACTCGATTGGGGCTCGTGGATTTGAGCGGATAATTAAGTAGGGATTGTGCCTCCCTAGGGTGAAAGACCTAAAACCCAATCAGGAATCCGCTTAGTACCGGGTGTCCTCAGTGTCCGTAATTTGAGGTTGTCCGCTTGTTCAGGGTGTTCTTGATAGCCTTAATTCGAGAGGTATTGGGCCTAATCGGGGCAAAGAGAAAACTAAAGAGATGTTGTTTGTTAATTTCGAAAAGCATGGTGACCTGAAAATATTATGGTCCGAGTCAGTTAAGATAGTGATATGGGTGTATAATTTACTTGATTATTCATTAGTCACTTCCTAGGTCAGGGTGTGACAATACTCACTTTTCCTCGACGAACATAGGAGCACAGCCCCCTCTGGAGGTTCACGATTATCGACACAGTGGGATCCCTAGGAATCAACTCGTCTAGGTCCCATTCACTTTTAGGTCACAATTACAAACATACAATGGGTACAATATCTCAACATGCAAGTCTAGCCTCGGTTTTCGCAATCAGCAATTATCAGTTATGAAAACACATGTATCATGAGGCATCGACTAATGAACAATGCTATTATACTAGAGCATTCCACGTATATTGAAAAGCCTCTAACAAGGAAGAGACATCTCACCCTACCTGGAAATGTCGGCGTATTCCACACTGTGGTGCTTTCCGCTAAAGCTTCCTTAACGATCGTGTTTCCTAAACCATTACTTAGTTTGTAAGTAATTATCCAGGTAAACATCATGACCAACTCTAAGTAATCACGCATACTAAATCATTTTTATTTCAATGAGGTCATTTATTATTTCTTTCAACTTTTACCAATTTGGGAAAACAACTTCTTTCTTAAAAAGGAAAATCTCTTTGTCGCTCCATTAAACTATCGCAAATCCGAGTGACCAAAGTCGAGTCGATCCTCTCGTTTTACAAGGTCGGTCAACCTTGGTCAACTCTTAGAGTTGACTTTGACTTTTGACTTTGACTTCTGACTTTTGACCAAGTATCCCTTTATTTACCATTATTTCTTATTTATTAAAAATAAATAAGTAAATAATTATAAATAAAGTTTTACTTATACTTTTACCCCTTTTACTCCTCCTTTTCACTTTTTTACTTTTACCTTGATTTTTACCTCATCACTTTCACTTTTACCTTTTTACCGATTTTACTTTTACTTTCACCTTCTTCACTTTTTACCACTTTACCACGGTAAAACTCATTTAATCCAACTTTCACTTATTTCTTTATTTTTCTTTTTTCTTCCAAAAACAACGATTTTCTTTTCTTCTCCCTTTTTCTTTTAACAAATTACATATAAGTTATTGACAAAAGATTACTTAACAAATACATCTTTTAAAGATTGAATTAAACATATAAGGACTAAATCTTATAAATAAGGAAAATCTGCTATCCACTTGCCACATGTCATGAGTTAATTTACTTTTTTACCCTTAACTACTTCTTTTGACTTATAATCCCTTTATAAGGACTAATTCTTACAAATAAGGACAATCTGCTCTCCACTTGTCACATGTCATGAGTTAATTTACTTTTTTACACTTAACTACTCATTTTGACTATTTTTTTATGTTACTTTTTTTTTTGCTGAGAATAACCCTTTTATGTTATTATTTTTTTTTTTTTAGAATAATCCCTTTCTTCTTTATTGCTAAACTTATCCTTGGTTCAATAGCAGCTTCATTTGCAGTAACAGTAGTAGTATCAAGAGCAATAGCAGTAGCAGGAGCAATTAGATCTATCAATCCATGAATGACAGATCAATTCAATTTGAACACTAGCAGATCATATTATTGACAGTAGCCGATCATATCATTGAACCAAATTGCAGATCATATCACTGAATAATAGCAGAGCATATCATTGACATAAACTATAAACTATATAGTAGCATAGCAATCCAATTTAGCATATCATATCATTGAACAGTAGCATATCATTTACATAAACTATAATTGGCCTTTCAAAAATCCTTCCTAACTGAGGAACCTTATATAGAGTGGATTTGCTTTTAACAAATCTAAATGCATTTTTCACTTGGGGAATTGTAGACACGGTTGTATTAAGCATTTAACTTCATACTTAAGGTAATAATAATACAATACTGATGCAAACCTAATGATATAAACCTTGTCAGAAGTGGAAGATCTGAAAACTACATTATGGACGAGATTTGAATGGAATTTGGACATTATAACTATAGTGAAACTTTGAACTATATGTCAACGCACACTTCATATATAGAAAATCTGGATCATTTATGTGCTTGTTTATCTAGGGAAGGACCGCAGGTATAGCATATCTAAAAGAAGGGGAAGAAACATTAAATAATTCAAGTCCTGAATTTCACTCGATTTTGTTGAGAAACTTTTACTTCAAAACGGAATCAGTGACCAAAACATGAACTAGTTAAAAGATCTCATTGTTCAACTTTAAGTTCCCTTATAATTTGTATATACCATTGAGGACCTGCAAGTACTTCAATTCTATTTTAAATAATTTGAACCATTCTATTAACAAAAGGCTCTATCAACGAAAGGCTCTTATTGTTCAACTTTCAGGTCCCATATATTCTGTACGTATGTACCATTGAGGACATGCAAGTATTTCTATTTAAAATAATTTGAACCATGCATTCTATCAACAAAAGGCTGTCACAGCATGGTAGAGTAATAGAATCTGAAGGTGCTATATATACCGTGATATATATATATATATATAGACACACACACACACACCATGTATTGTTTAATTTCCCACACTTCCTTAGCAAACAATTTAAAGATACTAATCAAAAGTGCAGAATTCAAGCATCACAGAGAAGAGATTTCTTCTGCACATATATGGCAGACAACGATCCAAGATGTGTCATCTCTACCAGATTAGATAAGTTAAAAAGTCAGATTAGCCCTTTTGGAGTTATATACTATAGTGCTATGCCTCTTGGCAAATTTCAAGCAGTTTAGTATTGCTACTTTCAAAAGGAGAGGTCGAATAAGAATCAAAAGTAGTAAAATGTTCATACAAGCATTTTCACAAACACTTGGTGTGCACACTTCAGTGCACAATATATTAAGCTAAGAGAAAAACCAAAAAGAAACTACATAGCTCTCGATTGAAATGCAGCAAGAACAAAGCACCAGCAACAAGAAAGCAACACTAGCACCCATAAATCAATAGAAGTACAAGAATAGAAATGCAGTAAAATCACCACACAAATAATCAGACAAGCATTTTCGCTGCTACTGCTAATTCAAAGAAACATGAAGTAATGAAGGCAGTGAAATTGGAGTAAGGGCTTACCTTATCAACCTTCATTGAAGCCAAATTCGAGCTGAGCATAGATTTAATCGTAGCTGCTACTGCTTTGGCGTTGGGTTTTCTGTTTTGGCATTGGCTCCATCGTTTGGTTTAGGTTTTTATCGGGTCAGTGGCAATACCCGTAAATTATGATGAAACTCAAGCATTTTAGTCATTTTTCATTAAAATTAAGAGTCATGCCTGCATCATTTGGCTTTTGGGCATTGGCTAATGTCTTTATTTATATAAATCTTTTTAAAGGTGGTTTTTCTGTGTTTATATCTTTAGTCAGGTGCTACTATGTAATTTTCTATTTTTCTTTTTCCTTTCATCTAATTTACACAACAAAATCACCAAAATCTTCAACACCAATTTCCAATACTTTGAAAATTAAACCAATAAATTCCTACTAATTAAACCCTCCTCAAATATCCAATTTTCACAATTTTCCACCAACAAAAATAGCTCAACAAATTCAAAATCAACCAAACAAATTCCAAAAATTCTAGGGTTTGTCCAAAACCCATTCCATACCCTTTCTTCTTCAAAACTCATGGCCTTTCCCTCCTCCTTGGCTTTCTTCACCTACAAATCCATCCAAAATCACATCACAACCAAAAACTCGAAACAAGGTTGCATGGGATAGATCCGTACCACAAATCCTTGCCAAACCCGTAGCAGCCTAGCCTCATGGTTTAAGGGAAAATTGGGTTCATACACCAAAAGCACAAATCAAAATCAAAAATCAAATTTGGGATGAAATAAGTGTAGATTGGATGAATAGAGGCTAGATTAGGAGGAAGATTACCTTGATTTAACTTAGAATGAAGAAATAAAAAAAACCCCCGAAATGGGAAGAGGGAATGAAGAGGAGAAAATCTGGAAATTTTAGTGCGGATTGGGGTTCCGGTGATGGTGACTGCTTGCAGCGGCGGCGTCCGACGGCGTTTGGAGAGAGAGAGAGAGAGGAGAGAGAGAGAGAGAGAGAGAGAGAGAGAGGAAAGTGAGAAAATGATGTTTGAGGCTAGGGTTTGAGGGAGTGTGATGCTTATATACCTCCCCCCTTTAATGAGTGCGAAAAGTCCAATTTGCCCCTCCTTTTGGGCCAAGTAGGCTTGGGCTACTCCATTTTCATTTTCCTCTTAATTTCCCTCAAGCCCACTCCAAAAATACAACTTCAAACATCCTTATTTCTCTGACACTTCACCGAATCCTTTCAGGAAAATTTTCTGGGCTTGCCCTAAACCTCGATACTTTAAAAAAAGTTTCCTAGACCCAAATTGGATTTTCTCTAAATTCTTAATCCTTCAAAATAGCCTCAAAGTCTTAACATAAGCACGAATACTTGTCTACCTTACGAATACGTAGTCTCATACATTATACGATAAAAATAAAATAAATAAGAAAAAGTATGGGGGTCTACATTCGGCTAATCCTATCGTTGATCGGTATTCTCCTCGTATGGAGACTCATCTTGTCTTGTACAAATATCACTCGTAAAAATATAATTGCAGGACGGGAATTTAAATTTACGATAATTAGAAATCTAAATTCTAAACATCTCCTTCAAACCCAACTTATTCAATCTATGTTGAGAGGTGGACGACCAAGACTAGGCACAGGACCACCAGAGCATACCTTCAATCCCAAGTAGACGACCAAGGCTACTCACATAGTCAACTAATCGAAGGAAAAGATATGCCCACTTGAAGAAAACAACCCCACCACTTTACACTTTGATTTCAACGGAACTTCCGTTGACTCGTTGATGCCGAAATTGGCATCATCAAATGGCGCCGTTTGTGGGAACCTTGAACGCTTGGCGCGTGTTCACTGGTTTAGTTAAGAATGAAGCGTATGGTATGCCGGAGAGACCTTCAACATCTAGAGCCTTACCTACGACGACAAATGAAAGACGAAACAATGACAAATTGGGCAAGGGTGGACATCCACCTATGAGGACGAGCGCAAGGTCGAGTATACCATGCTTACAAGGAATAGAAGAGAAGAAGTCCACCAACCCTTACCACTACAAACCTTAGGGTCCACCTTCTACACCAACCGGAGCTTGGACACTCAATGTTCATATCTACAAATCTTTCTCCACATGTCTCCAGTTCACGGAAGATAGCCCACTCTTGAGCATGATGTTGTTGTTTGTGTACTCCCCTGACATGCCACTGATGAGGAGGCCAAAGGTAACCATCGTCGCAACGACAGACACTTTGATGATTTGGCAAACATGAAGCAACCATCACCACCCAACCATTGCCACGAAAGGCTGACGAACACAATTGATCATCATATCGCCCCTGCTAATCATTATCATTACTAGAGGGTGATGACCTGATTATCATCGTTGGACTACCACCACTTGAATTTAAGCTGGGAACTGATGATCATACAAAGTTTGTAGATTTTCTTAATGGTGTAGTCAAGAACTTCACATGCAGATCATGCACGCTACCTGACATGGAGCATCTCTCTACTAGAAGTCCAGCAATGGCCCTACCTTCCAGGTCACTAGATGACGACCCACCACTACGCGTAGGGACCTCCAATGCTTCATCAATGCCGATATGCTTGAACCATGATGCTCACGTGCCACGGAGATTCAATTGACTCTCAAGAATGGACATGACTTAGCCTCACCCTCCACCTTTATTGGTAATTTCAGCATCCACCATCGTAGGCCTTAACCAACACCTAACGGGACAAGGAGACGATGGAAATACTATTGATGAACATGTTGCTAAAAATTGATGTTATAGAATGAGGTGACGACAAATCGAACCTTGAAGACATGAGGAGACAACTTGAGCCATGGACCAGACCCCTGGAGGTCCAACATAGAAAGACTATGTTTGCTCATTGGATAAATAACCGATGTGGAGATCTCGTACCCGATGCTCATCAACCCTAACAAGAAAGTTGCAACTTTGATCAAAGATGATCGATCAACCTCATCAACACACCATCACCAACAATCCACACTCTTACACAATGCTGGCATCAAGATTATGGGACTCCAGTCCACCATCCTTTCATGATCAGGAGGTTGAACTCAATTGGGAACACACCTATTTCCTAGACTTTGCTGGTATGCCAACTCCCTAAAAATCTTATGGCTGCACCACCAACGCAAAGATGTCGGATAATGACGAGCTTCAAAGCGTAGTAATCCTTACTGTAGACTTGGCGATGTCTATCAAATGATGACCGCATACTAGCGAGAGGATGCCATGCTGGTGTTCATTCGATGATTGAGCTCAACTATGTTACTAGGACTAGATGACATTGATCAACCAGCACAAAGACCTTGAGCATCCACCGCCTGATCATATTTCAATGCTCGAATAATCTTGAAATTTGGCTTTGCTAGAGTGCCACCACACGAGCCGAACTCATAGAAGGATTTACAAGTCTTGCATGAATGAAAACAATACACATTCACCAATATAGCGAAAAATCAGTGGCTAGGAGGGCCAACCCCAGAAAAAGAAAGAGCTTTCAACCCACCATCTTACTGCCCTTAGACCTGTACTCCCACCAAAAGGGTCTCGACGTGCCACTACCCAACTGTTTTGTTGCCAAAAGCCTGCATCAAGAAAATGCCCACATGGAGACATCGTCTGCAACAAGTCACATTCAAAGGAGCAAGCTACACCTCAAACGGTAAACCCTACTCTAAATTACTTATTAGTCTTATAATAAAGCATGATCGTATGCACCCCTTATATCCTCTTTAAGGATTTCCTTGATATGCCAAGAGTGATGAATCTTCGAGCACCAATAGGAACACGTTAGCCCTAGAGAGCCGGGGGCTCAATTCTATTACGTGTTGATTTTTACATCTTATATAGCTTTCTATGTATCTACTATATGTATCTCTATACTATTTTCATGCTATAAATCATGTTGGGATCGGAATTTGCACCAACGGATTAGCTTGAAAATATATCCATCTATTCAACAATTCGGCAAAGACCCCCGTGCTAAGCATATGACTACCTAACTCTGGTTACGTCAGCTCATTACTAATGAACCTGTGTCAATGCCCAGATGCGGACCAAGTGGGGTACCAATTCCACAAATATATCTATATATAAACTCCGAGAAGTTTATTGGAACATAAAGGTATAGCTATCTCAACAGAAGTCCATCTAAGATAAAGGTAGTAGTAGTATGTATAATATACATTCTTGGTATTCCAACACCCCAAGGAATTGAGCAACTGGATGAAAGAGTCTCGCTAGCCAAGATCAATTCACATAGTGCCCTCAATATCCAACCCACTTGAGACACCAATGAAAGAGTCTCGTTAGCCGAGAACCAATTCACAGAATGCCCTCTAGGTCTAGCTCACTTAAGTCACCTGTGAACAAGTCTTAACAGTAGAGACTAACACACATAGTGCACTCGAGGTCCAACTCACTTGAGTCGCCTGGTGAGAGAGTCTCAATGGTCGACACTCACAATGAACACTCAAGGTTAGTCGACACTCACAATGAACACTCAAGGTTGGTCGACTCCCAACCACTACCACTAGTTGTGGATACTTTCATATCAAACAATACTTAGAGGTTTTACACTCCCTTATAAATATGCTAATAGTTTAGTTGGATTCGTAAAAGTAGGGACAATGCACTTAGGTGCAAAATTAGAGCCAATAGTTATAGCTCAATGGGAAACAAAAGGAAGACATTTAACCTATCCTCACTTTTGTCAAGGATGTCACCCTTCTTTCTATTGGAGATCAATCACCAATGAGTTCAGTCTCCTATTGTGGACCTTCGACATTCAAGGTTATCATCACCCCTAGTCGACGATGTCGTCCTAACCCACTCAGGACCTTCATAGTTCAACCTTCAAGCTACAATGATGTTGATCTATCAACTATAGAAACACACCTCCACACAACAAGGTTAACTTCTTTTGCAATCCACTCTTGAACTTTCTCTAAAAACCACATACTCAAGCTTAGATTCATCAAATTCTTCCTCATATTGAGTTCCCTACCCAACATAAGCCTTGGCTGGCCAGGGAACTGGGGACTTGTTGGTGCCATAATTTGGTTCGACAAATACTTTTGACTTTTCAACCCATTCCATGTAGGAGATGTTGAAATGTCAAAGAGTCCACATAGGACTCTGATCTTTCAACGCATTTAAACCTTTCATCTAGAAAGAAAAGAAATTATTAGACATAAATAACCATGACTAGTAAGATTCCTAACCATGGTATTCTACATCTATAACTAAGGACCTCCATCTCTTAAATCTTGGACGGTCACCATGTGATCGACTCACCATCTTAGATGACAAGGCAAAAGCATATCAGGACCTCACTACCAGAGAAGCATAATCCAAAGTAATCAAGAGTTTCAACCCCCAAGACCAAGAGTTCGAACCCTAAGCATAGAAGCCACGACCTCCAAGGTTAAGACCTCGACTATCAGGATTACTCTTAGACAAAGATGTTGCAAATGAGACATAATTAGCGAAAATCAAGGACCTCCTCTTACCTACTAGGCCAAGTGTCATGCTCTGATGGCAAGTATGGTCCATGGGCATAGCCTATGAGTGATGTTAGGGGAAGAGACCACACAGTGGTGAAACCTGTCACCAACCCTGTCAAACCCATCATGGAGTGTCAACAAGCACAGAGTAGGGGCTGACACCCCGATTTTATGGGATTGAGCCCATGCCTTTCCTTTCTACCTCAACCACTCTTCTCCTATAAATACCAATCCTTTACAAGCAGAAATAGGGGACTTCAACTCTCTCTTCTCTCCTAAAGCTATGTCAAAATGCATAGTCTCTTTTAAGGAAGGGATGGATTTCAAAACTTTTTAATTCGTGCGGAATTAGTTTAACCATTAAACTACTAACCAAACATAAAACTCATTCCTTTAACCCATGATCTTGGCTTATTATGATATGTATATAAACACAGCATGCGTAGTAAGGAAGAACAAAGAGGGAGTTTATGCTCTACTCACCCTTGGAGGGTGATCTCAATCCGATCCAAGTGAACCACCAAAGTTCATCTCCTTGATCTCTCCTTGTGTGTGTTTCCTCCACCTTGAAGCACCTTAGATTGAGAACTCCTTCTCGTGCTTGTAGTCTCCTCCTTGATGTTGCAACTAGAGCCACAAAAGGATGTGACCTCTAAGGATCTTCACCAAGTGGATCAAGAGATGAAGAAGACGAAAGAAAGGAAGAAGATATGCAAGTGTTCTTCCTTCCTTGTGATAACACCAACTTGTGCTTGGACAAAGGGAGAACTCTCTCTCTCTTTTCAACTAAAAGATGATAGTCTGAGACACACTCTTCTTCCTTACTTTTTCTCTTTGCCCATGCTTTCCCCTTTTATAATTGGAAATAACTCCAACCACTAAAAGTGAAATATTGACTTTCACAAAGCCAGTATGTTGGCTGGTCTATATATGCTATTGGGTACTAAAAATGTGTCTTGGGCTTTCATTCAAGTCTCACTTAGTGAACCCCAAGTCCACACTAAAATCCGATAATCGTTTATGCTTAATAGATTCGGTTTTACCCGAAAGACCTAATTATGTCCAAATAATAAATCTAATTAATTATTTGGTCATAACCAACTCTTGTTTAATCTTCTTCATGTACAATCTCAGTGATCCACTCATATGGTGTGCGATCTCTTAGGTTCTAATTAACCAGGCAGTGAAGTTTATAGAACCATTCTATTTTGTTTACGAATCAAAACTCCATTTTGATTCTCCCTTGTTATTAGGATCATAATTGATTATTAATCCTCGGGGACTTCACAAGTCATGAGTGACATCTTGCAACATATCATGACTACCCGAGTTAATATAGAATAACCTATTCAATTGGAATTACAATACAATACGGTCATTCTCTAACACGATGTTCTAAATCACATCATTGGGGTATGGAATTGATATGTCAACCCCCTAATTTGATTTCCTTTCTTATGTGATTCGTAGAATGTGATTAGAAACTTCTTTTTAATCTCATTCAATGCTTTGGCCAAAGACTCTTGAATCACATCTTTGAACATACACCTTATTTACTTAAGGTTAGAGATTCCTTATTGTACACTCACATGTCTCTATGACCGAATTGATTACACCAATGAATGCATCAATCATATCCATTAAGGGACATAATGTTATTGCATCATCAAGAGTTAATCCACTCACTCATAAGACAACCATGGTGTTTCAGGTCAAAGGACTAATTTGTATTATTGCAATTTAGAGTTCAAGTTTGACATGTAAGTAAAACTCCATACAAGAACTCTAACGATCGCGTTCAGTGTACTCTTCAAGATAAGAGCACCCACATACTTGTATTAGTGTCTCTACACGAATGACAAGAGACATATCATTCTCCATATTGAGCATACATAGTATGTGCTGGTCTTTCCGGATTATTAATGTCCAAATGATAATCCTATGACTAGGAACATTTTAGGATAGGAGTGTAAAAGAGTAAAGGTCTCACACATCTAACTCTTTAGATTACTTTCTCTTTAACTCATATTCCTTGGACCTTGTTCAATCAAATATCAAATATAAGGAATGAACAATAAACTTACCCTTTTGATTAATAATTGTTACAATAATAATTAAATCAAAATGATTGTTTTAGGACACAACTCCTTCACTCTTCTCTCGATCTCTTTCTCTATTGACATGACAACTTCATTCTTATGTCAAAATGCTTAAGCATTATTCTTTCTTCTCCAATCTCCATAAATGTTCAAACACACATATCTAACTTAGGCATCGGAGTGTGTTAGCTGGCCTTAGGCTGGTCCTCCGATAACCTTCCATCTCTTCACATTTGTAGGTCATTTCCATAGAGGTCTGCCAACTCGAGGCAGTGGATGCCCAGCATCAGGTCGAGGATATTGTAAAGCCAAACTGGATGGTTAATAGGAGGTTGAAATACGCCCAAGTCACAGATTGGATGCCCAATGTCAATTGGAGGAATTCCGTGACGTCAGGTGAAGGGAGCCTGAGACCAAACTATCAACTTCACCCAACAAAAGAGCTGTTATGATGAACCTCCTCCAACTTCAAATGTTGGACATCCAACGTCATGAAGAAGACGATATAAGCCCGAGCTAGACTATCAGTTTCACCAAATAAAGGAGCATGGAGGCCCAACACCAGGTGAAGGAAGCCCGAGGCGAGGCTACCAGTTTCACCCAACCAAGGAGCATGGAGGCCCAACATCAGGTGAAGGAAGCCCGAGGCGAGGCTACCAGTTTCACCCAACCAAAGAGCATGGAGGCCCAACATCAGGTGAAGGAAGCCCGAGGCGAGGCTATCAGTTTCACCCAACAAGGGAGCTGGACACCCAACGTCAAGTGGAGGAAGCCCAAGGCGAGTTTATTAGTGTCATCCTACAAGGGAGTAGACAACAAACGGTCATAATTCCATCTATTCTGAAGAAGGAATGATAAAGGCCTTCCCGCCTCACTCAAGAAGAAAAAAGTGGTGTCCAAGTCCAAGTTTCCAATCTTACTCAAGGAGGTCAAAGGAAGAGGACCATCGAGGTCTTACTTCAATAGTTTGGTTACAAGAGATGGACGATCAAGACTAGGCATAGGACCACCAGGGCATACCTTCAGTCACAAGTAGACAACCAAGGCTACTCACGTAGTCAAAGTAATCGAAGGAAAAGATAGGCCCACTTGAAGAAAAAAACCCCACCACTTTATACTTGGATTTCAACGAAACTTTCGTTGACTCGTTGATGCCGAAATTGGCATCAACAAGGGTTTTGACGTCTGCGTTGTTTATATTTCAAGGCAAAATGTCTATTTACCCAAATTTGAGCTACACTAACCCCATTTACCCAAACATCTTACAAGATTGCCCACTTGCCCAACAAATTACATATTTTTTGCTCTAATACCCAATTAAATTATTTTTTTTATTATTTTTGGGACAATTTTTCCCTCGCTCTCTTTGTCAATTAGAGAGAGAGACTTCGCGGGACTCCGGTCGCCAGCCGTGGGACTCCAGTCACCGGTCACCTAAATCTGGTGACTGGCCACGAGAATCCGATCATCGACAGCTGGAATTCGGCAATCGGTGACCTAAGTCTGGCGTTAAGTTTTATTGCCCCCCAATAATATTTTATTTGGGGGTAATAAAAGTCTCCGATGACCTCTTTGCAAACTTCCCTCAAACTCCGAACCGGTGACTGGAGTCCGACGTTCTGTTTTATTCCCCCACCCCAAAAAAAAAAAATCTTTTTATTACCCCCCAATAATATCCAATAAACATTTTATTGCCGCCCCCATTAAAAATTTATTGGGGGATAATAAAAGTCTCCAACAACCTCCGGCAGGTGACCAGAGTCCAACGACTGGTGGCCGGATTCCGGCAGCCGGTGACTGAATTTTGATAAGAGTATTTTAATGCGATGTTTTAATAGTTATTTCCTCATATTTTACTTAGTTATTTCCTAAAATAAATCAATTTTAATAAAGTTTCTATTTTTAGGTACCAAGAAGCAAATGGAGAAGAAATGAGCTTAAAGGCAAATGACAAGCAAGGGAACGTTGAGAATGACATAGGCAAGGCACGAGGGCTGCAAAATGAGCTGAAATGAAGTTTTCCTGGTCCAGCCAGGAAATCCTGGTCCGACTAGGAAACCCAGTCAAAGTAGGAATCCTGGGTCAACTAGGAAACATGTTCGGAGAAACGAAGAAAAATGGCGAAAAATGCAGAGTCCTAGTTAGACTAGAAAACCTACTCCTGCCAGGAAAATGAATCATAATGACACAAGGAGTCCTAGTTGAACTAGGAAAGCAAAAGAAGATTCCGGAAGGTTCAAGAACATTTCATGTGAAGAGTCCTCATTGAACTAGGAGTCCTGATGACAATAGGATACCTGGGTGGACTAAGAGAGCCCAAGAACAAGCTCAAAATATGGAGTTATTTTTTACAAGAAAAGAAGGTTAAAAATCAAATTTGGAGTCCGTATTAGACATAGACTGATTTTGGCCGAATTTCAAGTATATATCTGGATAATGACATCTCAATTAAATCCTAAATGCATCTAGACATGATTGTGGCCAAAGGGAGACTTCTACAGATAATGAAGGAGAATTTCAAGGGATTACAACATGCAGAAAGGTTGAAAACAAGTTCAGATACATTCCTTGAATTCCACATTTCATTCTTAGCTGAAATTGAGGAGATAAATCAGAAAATAATCATGTATATTTTTGCATTTTGGAGGCTTCCCATTGGTTCGATGACACATGAAGGATGACGTGGAATTATCTGATTGGCTAATGATGTGTGGATCAATCAGATAATTCCTAGAAATTAAAATAAGGGTCCAGAAGCCCCAGACATCTCCTATATATAGATGCACCCTGCAAGCCTCATACACCACTTCTCCCATAATTCACACACCAAAAATTCTCTCCATTCTCTAGTCTTCAGAAGCTCTACCTCTCAACCAAGGAGGAGAAGAAGTCATGCAATACATCAAGATCCTGGCAGCCATCCACCCTTGTGTCGTCCCGAGAAGATTGCTTGCTTTCAAGGATCTTTAAGTTCTTCGTCTCAAGGCTTTGTCATTCATCTTTCACGGTGTATTTCATACTTTCTTTTGTTTTCATTTGTAGAGTTATGAATTCTAGTTAACATGACGTTAAGGGCAAAGTTTAAAGTCCGTTTATATGTTTTGAAATAAAGTTGTGATTTCTATGTTGCTTATGTGAGATTGCTTGATTGATTTTGGATTACAGAAAACTTTTGCATGTTTATGTTCTTTGATGGCCAACTTAGGATATATGCATGTAATTGGTGCTAGATTTAGGTAAACAATTCACCTAATAGTTTTGTGACTCTAAATCATAAGTAGTAAAGGCTTTGGACAAAAGTTGAAATCAATTGAGGAGGATTGCAAATAGATGAACTTTTTCATACTAGGTTGTGCACTTTGGTTGACATCCTTTCTTTGTTCTTCATGCGTTGAATATGTTTTGAGTAGCTAACTTTTTAGACAATGATTGGATGTTCAATAGGTTTAATTTATGTGCTTTCACTTAGATTAAATTGTTACGTCCCGAACCTAGATTTATCGATTTGCTCACCATTTAGACGGTAAAGGTCGACCATTATCAATTTCTACTTTTACCGATACTTTAGTGGCCCTAAAAGGTTGACTTTTTGTTCGGGTCAATTTATAAGAAAATTTCCTTCATGAAAGTTGTAGAGGACTTTAAACTGAGCGTGTGTATATGTGGTACGTAAAAATTAGGGCTCGTATGTGAAAGTTATGAGTAGAATACAGAAGTTACTGTTCATGGTAAAAATGCAGACGATAATCACCCCCCAATCCATCAATAAACCTGTAGATCAGCTCTTCCTCAATGCCTACCAAATCGGGCACAAACTGGGCTAGCTGGGTGAACCGCTGCTCAAACTCCGTCACAGTCTTGTCCCCTTTCTCTAAATGTAAGAACTCATACTTCATCCTGTCACGGATAGCTGTACCATAATACCGCCTATTAAAATGTTCCTTAAACTTTTCCCAAGTGATCGGGCCATCATTCCCTGATTCCTTGCTAGTCATATCCTACCAGTCATAAGCCACAACATCAAGAAAATCCACTGCTAATCCCACTTTTCGGTCCTCTGGGCAATTAATCTGAGTAAAGACCATCTCCATTTTGTTCAGCCAATTCTGAGCATCCATAGCATCCGGAGCATGGGAGAAGCTATAAGCTCCATGTCTCTTCACTCGCTCCATGGTAAAATCAGTTCTGGAGCCCGGAAGCGCTGCAGTCAACTGCTGAACAATACGTCCCAAAGCTTCCGCTAATCCTCCAGGAGCATTCTCATCTCCTGAAGTGGGAGGGGTCTCCCCATGATTCCGGCGTCTAGGAGGCATAGCACCTGAGATTGAAAAAGAATTAGATGACTCACATCAAAGGTACTAAGGCAACTGCCTTATACACTTGAAGAACATACTAGCATCGAAGAGTATATAATGGGGATCCACCGCGGTCGGGCCATCACTCGGAATATACTAGACGTCAACAAATATATAAGGTAGTAAAATTGAGAGGAAACGGAAAACCTAATGCTCTGATACCAACTGTCAGGACCCACCCCGAAATTACCCCTTAACTCCAAGATGGACCTGCAGGGCCCACTTTTCGAGAAAATTCGACAGAACTTTACCTAAAAGAGGACAACCCAAAACCTGTTGAAAATGCACAAAAATAATACACTTCTAGGTTTAACTCAATTTCAATTCCTGAAGCCACCCTGCTTCCCAGAAACAATCCGCAAATTTCCAAGTATAAACACCGTAATACATAAACATTATATAAATTACAACCCAGCAAGTCAAATCTTTCTACTTCCTCCAAATTATACAACTCTGTCACACTCATAATTATACAAATGGTTAAATAAATCCTCCCAAGGTCATCAGAGCAATCTATAGGAAACAAATAAAACGTGATACATAAGGTAGGTTAATAGATAACCTACTGAGGATAGATGGCAATGTTGGTGCTAGGACTCAACTCCTAAGTCGGACAGCAACGCTGCAATTTGGGCAATTGAAGCCAAAAGGCCCAGGGGAAAGTACATAGAAATGTTAGTGTGAGTGGACAAAATAAATAATCACAACGGAAAAAGAGTTTATACTTTCCCACGTTTATTTCATTAAAAACCGATACATGCAATGAGAGCAAAGACAATTATCTTAAAACAAATAAGCATCCTGTAAAACCAAGCCAGCCCCGCTGGAAAAAGTGAAAACTGGACTAGCCTCGCTAGTCAAAGATAAATAAAAAGTATGGGGAAAGAGTTTTCACCATACGTATAAAAGGGAGCCTCCCAGGCTCGGGTCGGAGTTCCCACACTCTTGAGCATCCCATGCTCTGCTCTACTCACCCACAAACACATAGTAAGTGAGGAGGAGTACTAATAGGCTAGGTAGCAATATAATATAGCGACCCAGGTAAGGTGGGTTAAAACCACGAAAATCAAAAACAGAAGGGCTTCCCCAATATTTCACAAGAAGTAAATAATATTCCAATGACGTGGCCCCGCACGCCAAAACATTCTCGAATTCATAAACCAACATGCGAGGTTAAAAGTAAATTCCAGAAATTACCTCATCAAAGAAAATATCACAAAATTAGCCACTTCTAATCGAGCATAACAAATTCAATTTGAAATTCCAATCGATGGTGAATAATACTCCAATCCAAATATTATATTCGATAACTTAAAAATAACAATTTAATTCGCTAATCCATTTCCCAAATCAAAATCAAGATGAATCAATGTCAATTTTTCCGAAAGTGAATTATAATAATAATATGATCATTAAATAAAATAAATACTTATTTCGGAAAAACAATTGCATGCATCATTATTTTGAAAACAAAAGTCCACTCACAGGGTACGGCTAAGCCTGCCGTCAATCCGAACCCTCCTCAAGGGAATCCTCCTCACGTCCTGTACAATATAACGTTCGTAAACCAATAATTACCGGATGGAAAATTAAATTATGATAAATTAAAGCCGAACCCCAACATTGTCTTTGTATGCCCAAAACCTCCAAATGTTCTCAGCTAACGTCGTCATTCCCTTAATTTAAGGGCTCTAGGGCAAAATCAAGGAAATCCGATGAATGGATTCCTCGTAATTAAATTAACAAATTCCACCCTTGGAACAATATATCGAAATCCATACTCACTCTTCTCCAATTCTACCCAAAGACGCAAAAATGGAAACCACAATGCACGAGTGATTATCTAGCTAAACAACAGAAATTAAAAACTTGCCCTACACCATCTCACGTGCCACCCACAGTAACAACCCCGACAACCGGCTGCCAAATTTCATGTACAACAACAACTCGACACACTGATCATTTTTCTCAACCACAGCACATCCCAATTTTACCTTGAAACAGTCGAAACTGGCCGGTGAAGAAAAACCCAGAAAACTCAAGAACCCTAGAAATTGCAATCGTTAATTCGACCTCCACACTACAAATTGAAATGAAAGACCTTAGGGGAAATCATCTTTGGCAAAAACCGAACCTTCGACGCCGGTTTGGTGACCGGAGATGGCCAGAATTGCCGGAAATCGACGAAAACCCCAAACTGCAACTATGAAGAACTTTGCTTCGATCCAAGGTTCCTCGGCTAAATCGCCACAATCTAAGGCCACTAGGGTGCAGAGAGGAGGGAGGAGCTGCTGTGGTGGCCGGCTGCACGCCGGTTGGTGGCCGGACGGCGAGAAATTGAGGGGAAGGCGAAGTGACCGAAAGGGAAAGAGAGAATTCGGGGGAGAAGAGAGAGAAGAGGGTGGGTTTCCGGTTTTGGAAACCTACCACAGTAAAATCCCTCATTATACCCAAT
>JANPXK010000434.1:0-14967 GCA_024704745.1 Rosa lucieae
ATTAGTCACGTACGTCCACAGTCGATTCCTCAGTCATCAGCTTCCTCCATTTCTGGCTCCTCGTCTTTCTCAACGGAATCAAGAATATTTGTGATTATAAGAGAAGGCACATGTTTGACTTTGTAGAAATCCTCTCCTCCTTCCCCAACCCTACTGCAGAATCGACTGGGCATCCCGACAATTGTTATTTCCTTGAGGGTAGTAATATCCTGAAGCCCATCTGGAACTGCCCGCAATTCTTTGCAGTAATGAATGCGCAGTCTCTGAAGACTAGGCATGACTTCTTTCTCCACCCTCCACTCCTTCAAGTCATGCAAACCTTCAAGGGTAAGAAATTCCAGATGAGGAAAGCCTCCTTGGGAGAAAACCATCGTTTCTGCTTCGAAAGAATTCCAAGTGAGGCAAAGCACCCTTAAATTGGGCAACTTCTCCAGTATTTCAATCTGGTCTCCCTTCAGTCTTGTATATTCCAGCGTTAACTTGGTGAGGTTTCGGAGCTCTTTCGGTAACGCTGTCATTTTCCCATACAGTCGCAGCTTGTATAAATGAGGACACCTCTGCATACTATCTCACTTGGTTCACCGGATCCGATTACCTCCAGAGATAGAGACCGTAGATGTTTATATGTTCTATTGCTTGATATCAACATGTCCTTCAGCTTTTCCAACTGACTAGACTCTGATGGCCTCATGCGTAGTTTCTTCAGATTCCTCAATTGGACAAGACCATCCAAATCACACTTCTCAATTGAAACATTGACCAACGTTTGCAAATTGCACAATCTTGCAAATGATAGTTTTCTACTGACACTGTAAATAGAAGGTAAATACAAATGCCTCAGTTGCTCCATATTCCAAAACACATTTCTGATTTTGGTCCTCCTCTCTCCCCTAAAAAAAAAAGGAGTCTATAAATAGAGCATCAGACCGCAAATCTAGAGTTTGCAAAAATACCAGATTGGATACAGATGATGGCAAGGCACGAAATGTACTATGCTTTAGACTCAGAAATCTCAAGTGGACTAGATTCCCAATCGTCTTTGGTAACTCAAACTCTCTCCATATATTTTCAAACTTCAAGACTCTAAGCAATTTGAAGTCATTGAATACTAATCGTATTGTTCTTTTGATCCACTTTTCGTTGAAGCTTTCTGTTAGTTGTTAGTGTGAGTCTTTGTTCCCTATTAGGAATAGATTACAAGGGAATATATCGTTGTAATTACTTACCTTGTATGTGTTTTGTAGTACGTTGTAGTATGTACATACCTCCAATAATATGGAGTATTTACTACATCACCAAGCATAAGTAACACCTACTTTGGGACATCCACAAGACATGGCAAGGCCCAACCGAGACATGCATCGTGTAGCCCTATGTTCAGGCTACGCGGCGGTATCCGGAAGTCGCAAATCCGCCACCGGGAAGCCACATTTCCGCCCTTGCCAAGATGCCCCCATAACATAGCTTTCTACATGTTAAATAGACTAGAATAGTAACTTTGCTTGTCCCACATCAAAGAACAAGTAAATGAGAAGCATTCCTTCATCTATAAAAGGAATGCCTCCTCCCACAACTCAAGACATTCATTACATCTCTTGTAATCTTGTTAGGCCGCAAGGCTCGACACACTAGTATAGCTTTCAAGTGGACGTAGTCTCCCGCTCATGCGGAGGCGAACCACTATACATCTTGTGTCGTTCTCTCTCTCTCTCTCTCTAAAGCTAACTAGAGATCCCCACGGATCACTAACGTTAACATAGTACGATTGTAACCCGTTTATATACACCACAGAATGGGTGTAATAATATACAAGAAAATTCATTCTCTCAATACTATCTTGTTTGACTTGGTATCAGAGCAAAGATCCGAAAGGACTTTGTCTCCTTAATTCTTTGTTTAAGACCAGACCGATCTTTGTCTCTTTCAAGCCCGATCAAGACCGATCTTCGTCTTGTCACAGATCAGTTTAGACCAGATCTTCGCCTGCAATCGTTCATCACCAAGACCGGCAGCTTTCAAATTAATTTCGGTCTGCTCAGATTGAGTCCATCGTGCATCATCCAGTGGTCGATTTCCAGATCGCCCAAGATCCTCGCTCAGCATCGTCACTCCGCCACAGCAAGCTGCACAGCAGCGTCGCCCGGCCCACATCAGCATCGATCGATTCCAGCCGCGTCGCCCGGTTCACATCAACATCGATCGCTATTAGCATTGATCGATTCCAGCCCAGAAAACGATCCGATCCTCACCCAAACTCGAGACGATTCCAGATCGATCTCTGCACTCAGTCAACTTGGTCAGTGAGTCAACTCGGCCAGTGAGTCAACTCAACTCAACTCGGTCAACTTCGGTCAACTTCAAACAGGTTCCAAAAAAAAAAAAAAACTGTTACTATCTGTTTGTTTTTTGTTTGGAGACATCTATTCTTATTTCCGCTGCATATTTTGGGTTTTGTGTATTGTTTCTATTTGTATTATTGCAATGGGTGGTGATGACAGTGAAGGTATGAATTCTAAGACCAATGAGGTCCAGAGGGTTGAAGTCTCTGTCAAGAGCTCAGAAGGTGGTTCTTTTGGGGGTACCAAACTCACTGGTACCAATTTCCGAACATAGAAGAAGATTATGTCTGTTTATCTCCGTGGGATACACAAAATGGGGCATGTGACTGGAACAATCAAGGCTCCTAGTGAAGATGATAAGGAGGCATATGCTAAGTGGGAAGATGATGATGGGTTTGTAATGTCGATTCTATTTCGAGCCATGACTGATGATGTGCTACAGATGGTAGAGGAATGTGAAACTGCTGAGGCGATATGGAAGACATTGGGAGATCTCTATACAAATGAGTCTGATTTTATACAGATTCATGAATTGATGTGCAAAGCTGCAGTAATGCAACAGAACGAGCAACCAGTGTCAGTGTTTTTTACCAAGCTGAAGAATGTATGGGCTGAAATTGATCAGAAGCGTCCTTGCAAGATCAAGAACTAGGAGGATATTGCATGGTACCAGAAAGAAAAGGAACTTGAGCGGGTTCATGCATTCTTGCGAGGACTTGATGCCAAACATAACAGTGCCAAAGGAGAATTGCTTAGAATACCATATCCTCCTAGCTTGACCACGGCTTTTACATACATTCGTAAGGATGAGTCTCAGCAAGAAAGTCTCAAACAGGCACAAGTTGAAGTATCCAGCCTAGCTATTCAGGCACTAGCACCTTTTCTTCAGCAGCAGAGATCAGTCCCAGTTCAAGGACCTTCGCCAGGCTATGTTAATCGTCCTCGTCCTCAGTGTTCTTATTGCACCGATGTTGGGCATACTCGAGAGACTTGCTGGAAACTGAATCTGCACCTCAAACCTAAAAAGCAAGGTTATCGTCCTAAGGCAAAAGCAGCTACTGTCCAATTGGTCCAAGAACCTGATTTCTATGGAGTGGCTGGCCAAGATCATCATACAGCCGGTGGAACTACTCCTATAGCCTCTATAGCTGGTCGAGGTAAAATTGGTATGGCTTTAAAGGTTTCTAACTTTGTTGGTTCTGATACATGGATTATTGATTCTGGTGCCTCCGATCATATGACTTATGACAAATCATATTTTACTAAATTGTCTTCCCCACCAGTGTCCTATGTGACCAATGCCAACGGTGAGGCTTTTCCTGTGTTAAGGTCAGGGTCGGTGCGTATTACTCCCACTTTAGAACTTCATAATGTATTATATGTGCCTGATTTATCTCATCACTTGATATCTGTCCCACAATTGAACACTGAGTCTAAATGCTCTGTAACCTTTTATCCTATGTATGTGATTTTTCAGGATCTTCTTACCAGGGAGATAGTCGGTCGGGGGTATCTGAGGGGCAGGTTGTTCCATCTGGATCAGACATACGCAGGAGAGAAACCAGGGGTACCGTCCCGAGCCGCTTTGACTTCAAATTCTGATAAGCTAAGTGAAATTTGGTAGTGGCATCGCCGTTTAGGGCATCCATCTTTTAGTCTTATGAAGAAAACCATGCCTACTCTGTTTATTGGTGTGGATGAGTCAGTTTTACGTTGTGAAACATGTGTTTTGGCCAAGAGTCATCGTGCTACTTATTCTCCTAGTGTTTCTAATAAAAGTGTTATTCCTTTTGAGTTGATGCATTCTGATGTTTGGGGACCTTCTAAAGAGCCTACTGTATCGGGTATGCGATACTTTGTGTTGTTTATTGATGATTGTACGAGATTGTCATGGGTTGCTCTTCTTAAAACCAAAGATGAAGTCTTTCCTGCTTTTCAAACATTTCGTAATCTTGTTCAAACACAATATCATAGCACCATTAAAGTCCTTCGTTCTGACAATGGGGGGGGGGGAGTATGTTAACCATGTGTTTCAAGAATTCTTTAAAAACCATGGGATTGTTCACCAAACCACATGTCCACAAACACCAGAGCAGAATGGAGTATCTGAACGAAAAAACCGACATTTACTTGATATGGCTCGTGCCCTTCTTTTTAGTGCTCATATGCCTAAGTATCTTTGGGGCGATGCTATACATGCTTCCTCTCATCTTATCAATCGTCTTCCATCCAGTGTCCTTCAGGGCAAAATTCCATTTGAGGTTCTCGCCTCTCATGTCTCCTTACCATCATTTCATAATCTTCCTGCTCGTGTATTTGGTTGTGTTGCTTTTATCCATATCCCCAAAAATCAACGGTCTAAGTTGGATGCCCGGGCTCTTAAGTGTGTGTTTGTTGGCTACGGAGGCTATCAGAAGGGGTACAAGTTCTATCATCCACCAACCAGAAGGTATTATGTCACTATGAATGTTACTTTCTTTGAAGACATGAGTTATTTCTCCTCTTCCGATACAGCTCTTCGGGGGGAGAATTCATATTTTGAAGAGCTATATCATGGAGAGGGGGAGGAATCAGGAGAAGGAGAAGCCACACAGCCAGGAGGTATTTTGAGTGATCCGGTTGAGACTATTAGCTTGCCAACCCCAGCAGCAAAAGGATCAATTTCCATCCCTCAGCATGAGGTTAAAGACACAACTGCCCCTCCAGTCATCGCTTCTACCCCCGACCCACAGCTTCCTGGTACTGAAGATCACCTATCTGAGGTATGTCCATCCACTGATACTAGTAGTAGTGAGTCTAATGTTGAGGAATATGTGTTACCACATAGGACCACTCGAGGTCAATCAGCCAAAAGATATGAACCTAGTCTTATTGCCAAATCAAAATACCCAGTAGCCAACTATATGTCCACTAGGAGATTGTCTAAGTCATATGAATCATTTGTGAATCAAATATCTGCTGTATCAGTACCTAACAAAGTGTAGGATGCGTTGGGAGATCCAAAATGGAGGAAGGCTATGAATGAAGAGATGGAGGCGTTGCAAAAGAACAATACTTGGCAACTTGTGCCTCCACCACAAGGCAAGAAGGCTGAAGGCTGTCGTTGAGTGTTTACTATGAAGCATAATGCAGATGGATCAGTGAATCGATATAAAGCACGGCTTGTAGCAAAGGGATTTACTCAGACATATGGTATAGACTATGATGAAACTTTTGCTCTTGTTGCCAAGATGAATACTATTCGGGTTCTGCTCTCGTTCGCTGCTAGTTTAAATTGGCCACTCCGACAGTTTGATGTTAAGAATGCATTTCTTCATGGAGAGTTAGCCGAGGAAGTGTACATGAGCCTTCCACCAGGGTATGTAGTTGCTTCCCCTGGTGAGTTTGTAGGCAAATTGAGAAAATCTCTGCATGGTCTCAAACAGTCACCTCGTGCTTGGTTTGGAAGATTTTCACAATTCATGCGGAAGGTTGGTTACAGGCAGAGGAACTCAGACCATACCTTGTTTCTCAAGCATTAACAAGGGAAGGTAACAGCTCTAATTATTTATGTGGATGATATGGTAATCACTGGTAATGATACTGTTGAGATGGATAGATTGTAGAGACAGCTAGCCTCTGAGTTTGAGATGAAGGACTTGGGTGAGCTAAAGTACTTCCTAGGAATTGAGGTAGCCAGGGGGAGAGAAGGAATCTATCTGTGTCAGAGGAAGTATGTTCTTGACTTACTGATAGAGACAGGTTTGTTGGATTGCAGACCTATTGACACTCCTATTGAGCAAAACCATTTTTTAGCTGAGTATCCAGATCAGGTACCTACAGATCGAGCTCGCTATCAGAGGTTAGTGGGGCGCTTAATTTATTTGGCTCATACTAGACCAGACGTTGCATATGCAGTGAGTGTGGTGAGTCAGTTCATGCATAATCCAAGTGAGAGTCACATGGATGCTGTTATGCGAATTCTGAAGTACTTGAAGTCAGCTCCAGGAAGGGGAGTACTGTTTACTAAACACAGCAACATTCTTGAGGTTTGTGGCTTCACAGATGCAGATTGGGCTGGAAATATCACAGACAGAAGGTCGACATCAGGTTACTTCACTTTTGTGGGAGGTAATTTGGTTACATGGAAGAGTAAGAAACAGAAAGTAGTGACACGTTCTAGTGCTGAAGCTGAGTATAGAGGTATGGCTCACGGAGTGTGTGAATTGTTGTGGCTGAGAAATCTGTTATGTGATCTGGGTTTCAAACTCAAAAATTCCATGCAGTTGTATTGTGACAATAAGGCAGCTTTTGACATATCACAGAATCCCGTACAGCATGATCGTACTAAGCATGTGGAAGTTGATCGTCACTTTATAAAGGAGAAGCTAGATGCTAAAATTATTAGCTTTCCTTTTGTTCCAACTGAAGGGCAACTTGCAGATGTACTTACCAAAGGAGTTTCCAGGAAGGCGTTTTATGACTCACTAAGCAAGGTGGGCGTGGTTGATATATATGCGCCAACTTGAGGGGGAGTGTTAGTTGTAAGTGTGAGTCTTTGTTCCCTATTAGGAATAGATTACAAGGGAATATATCGTAGTAATTACTTACCTTGTATGTGTTTTGTAGTACGTTGTAGTACGATTGTAACCCGTTTATATACACCACAGAATGGGTGTAATAATATACAAGAAAATTTATTCTCTCAATACTATCTTGTTTGACTCTTTCTGGGGAAAATTTTAATAGAGACCTACTATGGCCATCTCTTCCATCCTTACGACTGAACTCATATTCAACATTTTTGTCCAAATAGAGGGCAAGTCTTCGAACCTTACCGATCAGTGTTGCATTAGATACCAGACCCAAAGAAAAGTTAACAATACCGAGAAAGTTCTCCTCTTTCGCCTTTTGCAAGCACATGTCTCGCATAAGATCATAGAGACGGCAAGTTTTCACCTTCCCACTTAAACCATGGCTTACAACTTGAACCATAGATCTTTCCACCAGTTCAGTTAGGCAACCATATGACAGATCTTCCATTATTTCCTCTGAACCCTGTATTTCTGATGTTGAAGTTATAAACCCTTCTGCAATCCATAATTGAGTCAATCTTGTTACCTGTATCTCATGATCCTTAGGAAATTGGGTCAAGTATAGAAAGCAGAGTCTTAAGTTAGATGGCAGATCATCATAACTCAATGCCAAGACACTCGATACACCATACTCTTGACCTGTGCTTTCTCTTTTAAGGACATTTGAGCCTCTCATTATGTATTTAATATTTATCAACATTTCTAAGTACAGTCTCTATGAGACCACTATTCTAGCATCTTGTGTTTGCTTTCTTTTGGATACTAAGCAGTAATGAAGTGATATGGTGTAATTCAGTTAAATTTAGGAGGGCTGTTTTCATCTTTGTTGAATGGTGTTAATGGGTATGTTTATAGGTTTGCTGAGTTTTTGTTCCCACTGTAAATTGGTTTAATTAGATAGATTTTCGAAACTATTATCCAGAATAAAGGTCTCTATCTTTTATTCTTTTTGGCATGTGGTGAGGGAAAATCTGCAAGTGCATTTTGAAGTGAGAAGGCTGCCTGGTGGTTTGGGATACTCCATTTGCCGCCAGAGGTGAGTCTCCTACTACAGATTTATTGCAAACTTTTGTTCTTCCATGAATTTTGTTAGTTTTGGTAGTTTACATTTTCTTAGTTTTAGATGTTTTAAATTTATTTCTCTGGTCCAGGAAAACCAAAAGGTTAAGTTGAGAGTTCAATAGAAATATAACTGCATGCTAGAACAATTGAAAAGTTTATATCATGAATTCATGATTAACTTTAGGGTTTACACTTAACAGTAGTCCTCGACTGCTGGAACAATTTGACAATAGGTACCGATGTCTGATATCCCTGTCTAAACCCAGGTTGGAGGAATTGTCAAGGTTTCGCATTTAGAATCACCGAGATAGACACTTTAGTGATGCAGCAGGTAATTAGTTCAAACCAACCATCATCAAAACCCGTCTTAGTACTCCAACTCAAAACTTGGTTCATTTAGAACAGAATGGAATTTAGTGCTGGGTTGATATCATAATTAACTTTAGTTTATACACCTCAGATTAAGAACAGCACCTCAATTTCTAGGGACCGTCTGCAGAGAACATCTAATTGAAGTGGTGGTGATGAAGTGAAAGAACATCGTCTTAACATCACCAGTAGTTAACTAGCACACTATAGGTCTTTCCATCCAATGCTGTTCTTCATTCTTACGTACAGCGCCAAGAGACCAAGAGTATTCATGTTTTGGTGATCAAAAGAATCATAGAGAATCTCTGTTCTGGATCTTATTCAGCTCCGGTATTTAACAGCTCACTTGTTCTTCTAATCTAACAAAGTATCTTTGGACTGTGAAAAGAAAGTACAAGGATGTTGTGCTTTCCAAACCTCACCAAGATACCTGAAGGGAAATGAGGCTGTGGAGAACCACCAATTAGACATTTTACGGAAACTCCAAAACTTAAAGAGTGCTTGCCCTTGAATTTAGTACTTTCGAGTAGGAGACAATGATTTTCTTAGAAAGAGGCTTTCCTTGTCTTCCCCTTAATAAATTGATCTAAAATGAGTTGAGGGTGGAGGAGGGGACCATACCTACTGCACATTGAAGTTTTATCATTGCAAAAAATTGAGGGAAGTTCCAGATGGGCCTGAAATATTTACTGCCCGCAAGGAACCAAAACTCTGCAGTAGACTTGTTGAAGGAGGAGAGGATTTTGAAAGGATCGAAGATGTGCCTTCTGTTGTTTATACACCATGTCTACTTGTGATATAATTAATATATTAAGAATTTATGTATTTACCTTTTCTGATTTCTCCTACTTATAATTAATGTACACTAATTTCTGGTGTATTTTGATTATCAGCTTGCCGTTCTGGTATTCGAAAGGCTGCAGCGAAGGAACAACAAGTTTCGTTTGATCTCAGCTCCAAGATGTTGTACGTCTCTAAGCGCAGACATGAGTTACAGAATGGTTTTTGGGAAGAAGTATATGGATGAGGAGTTTAACGAGAGGGGTTTCAATAGTCTGTGATTCAGTGCTTGCAATTGAATAGCAAATGTAGTGGGAATGGAGAGTATGGTGGAGGAACCAGACTTGGAGAAGTTGGAGCTACCCAAAAATGTATGGGAAAATTGGGAGAGACCCTAATGCTTGAATTGGACATGACGGAGGAGTTTGGAATCTCGGTTCCAAGGGCCAAGCATCTAGTAGCTATTCCATCATATCACCTTCACTAACGATTATAATGCGTATGTACTGCTTACTTTCCTACTTGTGGATTATCTTGATTTTCTGCTTTTCTATTATACAGTATCACTCTTGTTTTTCCTTTCTTTTGTAGCTTTTATATTATACATTATCACTCTTGTTTTTCCTTTCTTTTGTAAAGAAGAAGCTAATTAATATATTGGTTTAAATAAGTTTGGGAGGGAACGTGGGATGTTTATTTCCATTGCTGAATGGTGTTGTGCGTATGTTCAGAGTTCCATGAGTTTAAATAACTACTCCCTCTAGAAATTGGTGTAACTGGGTAGATTTTTTAAACTAGGATCCAGAGTAAAAGAGTGAATATCTTTTGCCTGTAGTTGAGTAAATTTGGAGTGGCTAAGAAAGGTGTGTGCATGTGTATTTATATCAATGTTTTAAAACGCTGAGGCGTAATCCGAGGCGTTTTCGGGAGAGCCTCACTAAGGCGTTAGCTTCAAGGCGTAAGGCGTAAGCCTTACGATATAAATATTTATAGATAGAATATTAATAATATAGAAAAAAAAATATATTATTCATGATCACTAATAATAATTCTTGTTAATTAAGCTAATGGTAAAAATCATAACTAGCAAAATATATACATATATACTCAGCCTTGGTCATAATGAATTAATACACACTATATATATATATAGTGTGTATTAATTCATTATGATATATATATATATATATATAAAAGTTTGCTCAGGTGCGGATATCCGCACCGAAGAAAAAGGTGCGGATTTCCAGTTTTGATCCACTTTCCGATCACATTTTTACATCTTAGCCGTTCAGTTTTTAGATCCTAATGTATAGATCATCTCTACAAAATTTCAGCCAATTTGATGATCGTTAAGGCATCCAAAATGGCAATTTACACGAACGGACAGAATCTGTCGAACCGGAACCGTTCGTATTTATAATGGTAAATTGCAGTTTTGGATGCCTTAACGATCACCAAATTGGCTGAAATTTTGTAGAGGTGATCTATACATTATGACCTAAAAACTGAACGGTTAAGATGTGAAAATGTGATCGGAAAGTGGGTCAAAACCGGAAATCCGCACCTAAGCAAAAAGTGCGGACGTCCGCACCGGAGAAGCGCTGTATATATATATATATATATATATATATAGGGCTACTAACAGTAAACCTTGCCGAGGAAAGTGGAAGAAGGAATTTAAATGAAAAGCATCTAACAGTAAACAAAGGGATAAGATGATAAGGTGAAATGAGATCGAGTTGATCAAACTGATTCTGCAAATAGAGATGACATGAGAGTCTCTCTCGAGAGAGTGCATATGGTCCTCATCTATTTTGATCACTGCAATTATGGTTTACCCTCCCATACTGACTTTCCTTGACAACGCCGCCGGTGAATTGACTTGCTGTACCTTTTTCTCTCCATCTCCACCGATTGTAGCAGCACCAGTTGGCGCGGCGCGTACGCCTTCATCACATTTTTAGCGCTTTTTTCCGTCTTTCGGGAAAAAGCTTAAGTTTTTGGCGCCTTTGCGCCTTGCCATGAAAACACAGGCGTTTTGATAGCAGAATTTCGCTTTCCACGCTTCAAGTAGCGCCTGAGGCGCGCTTTTTAATACCATTACCATGATTTATATAATATCTATAAATAACCTCGCTCGAGAGCCTCTCTCTCTAAAAACTAGAGAGAGAAACCAGATCTCAAATTTCAACCCGCCTTCTCCCCCACTCTCTCACCCAAATCTTGATCCTTCCGGATCTAGATTGATGGTGGAAGAGTTGTGGGAGGCCATACCAACTCTGACTTGTATCCAATTTCTCTCCATCCCTACTGATCTTCTCTTTCATCAAGTTGTTCCAGCTTCTTTCTCACCCTTGTGGTGATTTTGTTACCCTCTGTGGTATAGTTCTGGCTATGTCCAGCATGGGAGGACTCTGTTCCTCGTTTTCTTTCTTCTTTTCCTCTCATTGTCAAGCAATTCCATACGTTTCCAGGTCAAAATTTAATCAATCCCACAACACAGCTCCTATCTCTACCCAGAACCACCAAGAAGGTCCTTATGGTTGTGACCAAAAAGTGCATGTCACTTACCTAGGCTAGTATGGGTGCTCACGCATGGATTTTGCACCCCCCCCCCCCCCCCCCCCCAAATTCTCCATTGTTACTGTTACTGTTCTTGTTCTGGTTCTATGTCCTGGATCTCTGATCCTTGTCGGCAGCCATGGTTACTACTTGGTCTTGTTGGTGGAGAAAAGGATGCTTTTGTGAGGGATCTCATTCCTTTGGTTGTTGGTTCTCCTTTGATCCGTATTTTGGAATTGGTTTGGCATTGATTTATCACGACGGAATTTCTCGGTGTTCTGTGTCCGGCGGCACCTCAGCTACTGTGTGTGGCTCTCGGCGCAAACTGGGAAGCAGCAACTAGGGTTTTGGTAGTGGGCTGGGCTTCTCATTGGGCCTATGTTTTAGCTTTTATTGTTTTAAGGATTAATGTTCTGATACTGGCTCTATTGGAGCCCAGGAGAAAATTAATTTTCCTTTTTAGTTTTTGTCTATATGGGTCTGCACATCAGACTGGTTAGGTGTTTTCTTTTTTCATGCCCATTGGGCTAGCTTGGGGCAGCTTAATTGATCCCATTTTCCAAAAAAAAAAACAATATATATATATATATATATATATAATATCTATATATATTTATACAACTGGTCCATCTCAGGATCTCCCATTTATAAAGAGAATATTTATGTCACTCAACCAAAACAAAATTAGAAACTTATGAAAAGTAATTATAGCTAGTATTATAAACTCAGATTGCCATACTTTATTTTCCTGCTGTTCTGCAACATGTCAATGCCATTACAGATGAAGCATAGGGTCACTCTGATATTATGTTTGATGGCAGACTTGGCAGTCCTTGCTCTAAAGAAGAAGAAGAAGAAGCAAGAGCAACATACATAATTAGTGTAGTTGCTCTTCCTTTCCCATAGCTCAAGTGGATATGATTTGGTTTTCATTTTCCTGACTTGTTTGCTCTCTCTCTCTCTCTCTCTTTTTTTTTTTTTCTTTTTCTTTTTTTGGTTGTTAGGTTTCTTAGCAAACTCTATGGAACAATGCAATAGAGTTGATAGAAAGGAGATTGTAAGTTTTTTGGGACATAAATTATGATTCTAACTTCTTTCGCTGTTTTAAGTCCGCTGCCTGAATTTCACAATTTCTTTTACCATATGTTCTCCAATTGAGGTGACTAAATCTTGCTCTTGGTTAATATTAAATACTGATCGACTCACTAAATTGTAAAGATTGGTTAGTTGGACATTAGCTAATCTAGCTTGGGCAGTCGAATCATATGCATATGAATTTGGTACCAATAATCTTCTTTATGCGGTGTGTAAAGATGTCAGAAACTTAGGAATGGAGGCTCCTCTTGTTATCTTCATAGTTCCTGATGCTTTCTTTTGAATATAACTTAATTTGCTTGGAATGGTGGTAGTGTTTGGTTGCTTTAGTTTGCTTTTCGTTGGGTGTTTTTTCCTTTTCCTTTGGCTTTAGGCCTTGGTTCGTATCACATTAGGGATAATATAAGTAATCAAGTTAGTTAAAGAATATGCCAAGGATAAACACTTGGTTTACCAGACTTCATATAGAAACGGAAGAGATTTTACATATTCAGTGCTCACAAAATTTCATAATCTAAACTCTAAACGCAAACCAAAACACTGCTGGTTCCGTTGCTCTCTTTTGGCAAAGATCAGAAATATGGCTGAAGGCGTTGTAACAGTTGTGGCTGAAGGGATCAAGCCGCTGGGAGACTTCATCATTCAGCAAGCGAAGTTCTTGAGTGGAGTCAGCTATCAATTTGAGCTTGCACAAGTTGATTAGTTGAACTTCACTTGCTCCGGGGCTTCCTCAGAGATGCAGATGCAAGACAAGGAGAAGAAAAGGTAGTCCGCATTTGGGTTAAACTGATTAGAGATGCTGCTTATGACTTGGAGGATGTCATTGAATCTTTTGCCTTGAAAGTGGCTTCTAGGAGGAGAGGAGGTACTGTGAAGATTGTTCTCAAAAGTTTTGCCTGCACCTTTAATGAAGGACTTAATCGATACAAGATTGGGTTGGAAATTGGGGATATTATGACCAAACTTTCTCATCTGAAGTCGAGTTTGCAAAGTTATAACATAAGACAAGTAAGTGGGGGTGAAAGTGTGGCTTCTGCTTTTAAGAGGCAGCGAGATAGGAGGCGAACTTACGCTCATGAAGTTGAAAGTCATATTGTTAGGTTGGAGGAAAACACGGAAAGACTGGTGAAAGAGTTGGTAAGAGAAGGAAAGCGTCACCGTGTTGTTTCTATTTGGGGGATGGGTGGCTCAGGAAAAACCAACCTTGCAAAAGAGGTCTTTTCTCAAAATGAAGTTAAGCGTCATTTTGATTGTTCTGCTTGGGTCTGTATATCTCAACAATGGAAGGAAAGGATGTATTGGAAGATATTTTAATTAAACTCAGTTCCCCAACAACAGAGAAAAAGAAAGAAATTTCCAAAATGAAAATGGATGAAATAGCAAGGGAGGTTTGTAGTATCCAAAGAGAAAAGAGATGTCTGGTGGTCCTTGATGACATATGGACTCAAGAGGCTTGGCATTCGATAAAAGCTGGATTCCCAATCAATGAGGAAACAGAGAGCCGGATATTACTCACTACTCGCAAGAAAGAAGTTGCCTTGCTTGCATCCAGAAATGACTATCTACACCAGCCTCAACCTCTAAATGATATGCAAACCTGGGAACTGTTGGAAAAGATAGCCATATGTGGAAGTGACAAAATAGGTATTATTTCTCATCCCACTAATACTGTACTTTTCTAGCCTAAGGAAGTTTTGCATTCCTTAGAACACAATCTTGACACCGTAGTGTTTCATATGCAATTGTTACGTACTAACTTTTGGTTTCAACATGATATGCATGTTGTATGTGTTACAAATCATATGCAAGAACAACAATATTTTTATGTTCAAGCACATAACATTATATCTACTGAAAAGTAAATATTGGAAAATAAACATTGAAAAAGACTCTTTCGCTTGTTCTTCATGCACATATTGATCAAAAATGGTGCATTGTATATGAAGATTCTTGATCGGAGGAACTTTTACTTTGATCTATAATGTTACCACTATGAACTAATCAGTTTTCAGTACTGACTAAATCTCTCTGACTGAAGTACTGTTTCTTTTCTTTTCTAGACTTGGATGTTTATGCAAAGAAGAGAGAATTAGGAAAGAAGATGCTTGTACATTGTTCAGGTTTGCCATTAGCCATCAGTGTGCTTGCTGGTCTTCTAAGTAGACGAGAGAAAGTTGAGGAGTGGG
>JANPXK010000435.1:0-41373 GCA_024704745.1 Rosa lucieae
TATCAGATAAAAGCAATAGAACCTTCTCCGGTGACCGGAGTTGGAGTACCATCAGCAGTAGCGACAATGTCTTGAGGGAACATCTAAGGTTTTTCACAAGACTTGGGTCATTGGTCATAGGGTAGATGCACCTGTATCAATTATCCATGTATTATTCAAAGTAGCCTTACCTTCATACCTGACTGCGCTACATTAGCGGAGGCATTGTCGAGATGCTCTTCCTCTGTAGTAGCAATAGCGCCTTGCCCGGATTCTTTCGCGGTTTCCTGGTGAAGTCCCACCAATCAGGGTAGCCAATCACTTCATAGCACCGCTCCTTGGTATGACCTACTTCCCCACAGAAAACACATTTTTTGTTTGCGTATGGTTTGGTTTGTCATGAGGACGGCGTGGAGAAGGACCTGAGAAGCCTGGAGGAGGACCTGGTCGGCGTTGAACGGCCATTGAGGAATTTGGGGTTTGTTGTTTTTTTTTTTTTTAGGTTTGGTTTTTCTAGGGTTTCAAAAATTCAGGGATGGCTTGATTTTAATGGTGGTGGTACGCAGCGGTTTGTGGTGTGCTTTGGGATTCAGGATCAGGATTCAGGATTTAGGATTCAAAGGATTCAGGCAAGTTCAAAGGATTGAACCTGGCTCTGATACCAAGTAGAAAAGAATACTTCAATTCAAGGTTAATTCGATAATTCTATTCATCCCACAATGAGGGTATATATACAAGTACAAAGGAGTAGTCTAACTGTAATAGGAAGCAATTTCCATAATTACAGGATATCGTAATTAAATAAAATCCTAATTGCATACAAATTTACAGCGATTCTACAGAAGCATCACTTTTGTTGTAGTTTATCCTAGTGTAGATACTCGTTCAATATTGGTGATGATTATGTACAAGCGATAATTACCTTTCTTGTTTTCATCTCCATTAACAGATTGCCTTTTCTTTTTCTTTCTTTCTTGAATTTGGTGTTAAATAGTGCACATGAGAGGTTGTTGTCTTTTACCCTTCTGCCATTTTTATCCCTGTGCAGTATTTTTCTCCCTTTGCACAATTTAACTGTAAATAGAAGGAAGGACCACATTGGCTAATAATAGAATAACACAAGGACTGAATTGGCTCAATTGAATACACAAGGATATGTCAAGTTGGTTAAAAGGGATCAAAACATGTTTGTAGTTGATTGGCTCTAATGTATATAACTTTAAATACAAGTATGTACATATATATATATATATATATATATGTGTGTGTGTGTGTGTGTGTAAAATTTTTACCGAGGAAAGTAATGATGATTAAGATAAAGGGTTAATGCTCATAACCCGTTTTTATAAAATACTTCCCAAAAACCCCAACAAAATGTTTTTGTTCTCTCTACCCAGACTCCTGTCTTTTTCCTTCCTTCTCACCCAACTTTTCTTTTCTCTTCCTTCAGTACCCTTCTGACAACCTTTTGCATAGTATGTTTTTTTTCTTTCTTTTTGGTGAAACGTGGTGGGCCATTTTTATTTGTTTAAATAGAAGCATGATAAATTAATCCTCTATCTCAAAGGTAAACAGTATATTGAACTATTCATAATTTCGATCGTTGACAGACTTGAATTAGTTTGCCATCTGTAAAAATACTAGCAAGAATTGCAAAAAGAAAGAGAAAAATTGAGAAAGCTGAGAGCCTATAGAGATAGTCTTGATAGGGAATCACCCAAGTATTGGGATATCATTTATAGACTACAGACTAGAATCTATAAAATAGAACAAGAGATTGATAATCTCTTATATGTTCTTGAAGAGGAACAAAAACCTCTGGATTATTTGAGCATTGGTTAGATCCGCACATCACTGGTATCAGAGCTTGTAAAATAGCTCAAGGAGAATCCCTCCTTAATGGGGACAATGTCAGAATTGTTATTAGAGAAAATAAATTCTCTACTGAAATCTTCTGATGAGAAATATCAGAAGCTGTTAGTAGAAGTATCTAGATGTCAAACTCATCTAGAAATATTACCTGCTATAATCCACCAATTGAAAAGATTGGAAAACAAACTGGATTATATCAAAGATCTTCCAAAAACGGAAGAAGAAAAACTAACGAGTGTTAGTAGAAAAATCAAAGAACAGCAAAAAACGCTGGATTCTATACTGAAGGATAAGAAAGTGCCTACAGTAAAAAAGAAGACTAATGGATTTAAACCATTAGAAAAACCAGACACAAATCATGTTCCAAACATGATTTTTCTGGAACCATCTACTAGTCAAACTAGTATCCGGTATGAAAACCCGGAAAAAAGAGAAATGAAGATGTTAAGCATCTTTGGGAAAAAGAAAGGAGTCCAACTCCTAAATTCTGAAGAATTTGAATACAATGAAATCGAGCATGAGGTAAAAAACGCCTCAATTCCAAAGCTAGATTTCAAACAGATCTATAGAAGGGGAACTTTTAACTTGATGGATAGCCATCATTTCAAAGTACTTGAATTCACAACCCCCTCAACAACAGGAGAGACAGATCTCTTGATGATCACCCTGCTGAAGTTGCCAGAGCACAAGCAAAGAAGTATCAATTTATGCACATTGGAGCAGTCCAAGTCGGCATAAACCTTTTGGCAAGAGAAGACATCAACTGTTCAGTCCTATGTGTTCTACAAGACAGCAGACTGACAGACTTCCAAGCTAGTCTGTTGGGAACTCTAGAATCATCACTTTGCAATCAAGTGGCATATTTCAATTGCTTCCCTAACTTCACCACCAGCCTGAAGGATGCAGCCCACTGTCTCAGACTGAGAGTCAAGACAAATGGCATATCAATGAAAGATGATATGCAAGAACTGGCGATAGTATATCGAGTATACTATAAACTGATGAGTACCACAGTAGAGCCGAAGACACGGATCTCCAACATCCCTGGTCTCACTACTGGATTCCTCACCAGCCATAAGAACCATTCACAACAGATTCACAAGGTTGCTTGGAATGAAGTAACTTTTCCTCTTGAATGGAAACTGTCCGGTCCAAAAAAGCTACCGGAAAGAACAAAAGCGAAGATCTACGAGAGTAGAAGAACTGGAGAAATCAGCCTCAACTTCGATAATCACAGAAAAAGTGATGTCTGTCCTGAGAACCTCAGGATAAACAGCAGTCTTTTGAGAAGAAGCTACAGCACTGGAGAAGCTAGTGTTAGTGGAACAAAACCCACTATTGAAGAGCCAATAACAGAAGAAGATCTGGAAGCTGATCTGAACAGACCAGTTCATATGCTCAGAGCTGAGAGGCTCTATGATCTTTATAAAGAAGCTGAGAATTGTGAAAATCCTGAACGATTAGAAAAACTAATCGAAGAAATGAAAGAATTCAAATTCAGAAAGACAAGAAAAGTCTTTCCTTATCAAGATATTGAAATGGAAGATGGAGAAAGCTCCAGAACTTTCATAAAAAGAGAAACAAGGGAAACAAAACTCCCATTTCAGAAAGCCCCAACGGGTAAAAAAGGAGAAAGAAATTCTCAAAGATTCGTCCCTGAGGACAATCTGCCGAAAGTTCCGATCACTAACTATGGCATCTGGTTGAATCTAGACAAGAATCTAGACAAAAGAAAAACTATTGACCAATGGGTAGACAGCCTGATGATGGCTTCTGCACTTACCCTTGGCAAATTTGAAGCACCAGATTTGCAGGTGTACTATGAAACTACTCTTACTGGAGTAGCAAAAAAGTATTACCTATCCTTCAAAGAAACTGCCAGAGGAAAAGACTGGCTTGAAGAGATAAAAAATTCTAAGTCTCCGTACGATTTTGCAGTACCCCTGTACGATCAATTCTGTGGAGATCTTTCAAATCTAAGTGAAAAAGCCAAAGAAACGGCAAAGTCGAACAACTATTCTCTCAAAAATTGTGACATGAGATATTTTGAAGAATACCTGAATGAGTTTCAGGAATATTACTGTACAATTGGAGAACTAGAGAATACTAATCTAGTTAATCTATTGCATAGAAAGCTCCCCGAACCATGGAGAACAGCGGTGAGAGAAAGCATAGCTGAGAAGCCAATTGAAAGATTTTCAGTTGGAGGAATCGCCGACAGAATACGGCAATTACTGAAGGAGCAATGCAAAGCCAATCTCAGAGATAAGTTGGCTAAGAAGCAACTCAAAGGAGTTGAAAATTTCTGTTACGGAATACTGGATATGCTTACAAACTGGGGATGTCATGAATCCAAATTCCACAGAAAGAAGAAAAAATAAAAATATTACTCTAAAAAATTCAGAAAGAGTAATCAGAAGAAGGATTGGAAATTCAAGAAAAGTTCCAATTACAAGAAACAGCAGGATGAAAATCGTAAAAAGAAATTCTTCAAGAAAAAGAAGAATATTCATCAGCATAAACAACCTAGCAAGAAAGCTTGCAGATGTTGGTTGTGTAAAGCTGAAGGGCACTATGCCAATGAATGCTCGGAAAAGGGTAAAAGATCTACTAAAGCTCTTTTTGAAGAATATGAGCAAATAGTAGAGGTAGCAAATATGAAAGGCTACGAAATAGCCTATTCTGATGATGAAGAAGACGATAGGTCAGTCTACTCTGCCTGGTCTGAAGAAGAAGAAACCTCATCAGAAGAGTCTGAGATTGATTCTGAAGTAGAGTACTTCGAATCCAGACAAATGAATGTTTTAAGAATCAAAAATTGGGAAGAAAGTAAGACAGAATCTTTCATGTCTTCTTATCAGGTGAACCCTGGTACATTCGTTTGTGACTACTGCCTTTGTCACGAAAAGAATGGTCTCCCTATGTTTTGTGAAGAGTCTAAGAAGACTTATCACAAAGAATGCTTCATAGCTGAGGCAAGAAGAAAAACTAAGAATGGTCTTGTCAGCCAATTGGTTGAACAAGAATATGAAGAATATTTCGCTGAGAAAAAAGCGAAAGAAGTTGAAACTCTGTTCCAGGAAACCATGGAACAACCTTCCTCCTCAAAAAAGGAAGAAATCATCGGTGAAGAAAAAATCGATGAAGATATTGAACTGGTTGAAATACCAGAAAATGTCGAACTGGTGAAACCACCAGAATATGTTCATCTCTTAGAACGACAAGAGAGAGCTTTGGCTACTGAAACATGGGGTCTACTTGGCCAACCATCTGGCAAGTTTGATTATAAAGTCAGATATGACCCTCCTTCATGGTTCAGTAACCCATATATCAAAGAGATAATTCCTACAGACTGGGATGATACAAAACCTTCTAGTTTTGAAAAATCACCCACTCCGGAAAATGTTCCAGAAGAATGTAAACCATTCATTCCAAAGGAACAAGCTCAAGAAAATGAGCTTCAACAATCGAAAGTCGTCTCTACTAGTAGATACAGCCACTACATAGAGATTTGGCTAAAATTCCTTGCTCATAAAAAATATCATCTACATGCCTTTGTAGATAATGGATCGGGATTTACTGTTGCAAAGAGATTTGCAATTCCAGATGAACTCTGGAAAGAAGATAAGAAAAAATCCGCTACTGGTGTTACATTTGATGGAAGCCATCTCACCATGAAGAAAGTAGCAAAAAATGTTCATATCACCATTGGTGGAGGAACATTTATCATCCAGAATGTATGGCAGTCTGAAGGCCAAGGATCTGATTTCTTGTTGGGAAATGATTTTATTCTCCAACAACGATTCATCCAGGATGAAGAGGCGATAGGCTTCAGAAAAGGAGAACAGGTGTTCTGGGCAGACCGACTCACATAAGCAAAAAGTGTAGTAGGTCCAGGTTTTACTACTCAGTATCAGAGATTGCAACATAATAGTGGTGATCTTACCCCCTACAAACCCAAATTTGAGCCCATACTCCAAATCAAACAACAACAAGAATTACTTGTTGAAGAATCAGAGTCTTCAGAAGAAGAAGAAGCTAGTAAAGATGAAGAAGCTAGTTTCATCCATGAGCATAACCTTAAGCACTTTCAGAACAAGCTTGAGTCTCAGAAAATTCCCACTCTTGAGAAAATCGAGAAACTACTTGAGCAGAATATTGATGAAGATCCTCAGAAGTTTTGGGAAAAAGACTCAGTGGTCTGTGAATTAAGATTACATGACATGAATGTCATCTGTCATGTCAAAGCCATTCCTCAGTACAAAGAGGAAGATCAAAAAGAATTCAGAAGTGATATTGAAGATTTCCTGAAAAAGAGATTAATTCAACCCTCCACTAGCCCTCATCATGCTCCAGCATTCTACGTAAGAAATCATGCAGAGAATCTACAAGGAAAAGCTAGAATGGTTATTGACTACAGAGATGCCAATAAAAAGATTGTCAAAGACGGCTATCAGATCGCTCAAGTCAGAGTGCTGATCAACCAGCTCAGAAGAGCTAAAGTCTTTTCGAAATTCGATGCAAAGTCGGGTTTCTGGCAAGTCAAGATGCATCCTGAGAGTGTACCTCTCACTGCATTTGGAACACCACAAGGTCATTACGAGTGGCTAGTAATGCCTTTTGGTCTGAAGCAAGCTCCCTCAATCTTCCAAAGAAAGATGGACAACATCTTCAAGCATGTGGCGGAATTCTGCGTCGTCTACATAGATGACATCCTGGTCTTCTCCAAAAACAGAGAAGAACACATGAAACACCTCCAAGAGGTAGTAAAGCTGATAGTTCAGCATGGAATTATCCTAGGCGAGAAGAAAATCTTCTTTATCCTTGATGAAGTCGATTTCTTAGGAATAAACATCAAGAATGGAGTCATAAAGCTCCAACCCCATATTCTTGAAAAGATCTGGAAGTTCCCAGACAGAATTCCTGATGCTAAGAGTCTAGAGAGATTCCTTGGTGTCATAAATTATGGGAGAGATTTCATTCCTAAAATCTCACGGTTAACAGCAATGTTATCTCCTAAAACAAGTTCCAAAAGAAAATGGAACTTTACAGAAGATGATGAAAAGATTGTGAAGCAGATAAAAAATCTCTGCAAAAACCTCCCTCCTCTTCAACAACCAGAAGAAAATGATGAGATTATCCCCCAAACAGATGCGAGTGATAATTACTGGTCTGGTGTAGTTCTGGCAAAAACACATGGAACTAACATCGAAAAAATTTGCAAATTTTGTAGTGGCAAGTTCAGCCCTGTAGAACTGAATTATCCCACAGGGGAAAAAGAAATTTTGGCTGCCAAGAAAACAATTTTAAATTCTCCAGCTTTTCTTGGAAAACCCTTTACTGTCCGCACCGATTGTGCTATAGTAAAGAATTTCAAAAATTTCAAACTCGATAAAGCTGCTGATAGAGGAAGATTAGCTAACTGGAAATTATTTCTTAACCAATATGTTTATACTGTTGAATTAATTGCAGGAAACAAGAATTATCTTCCAGACGCATTGACTAGAGAAATGGCAATGTTCAGCCAAAGAGAAGATGACGAAGGTCGTAATCCCAGAAGCAGAAGGACTAGGAAAGAACCGGAACCTGAAGAAGATCCTAAAGAAACCAAAGAAAAAACCCTTAAAAGGTTTCTGCTAAGTCCAAAAGGCTTGGCCACAACTGATCAATCTCAGGGTAAAGGATTGGTTAGCCCGTCTCAAACGGCAGACGGTAAAGGCTCATCAAGACCGTTGATGGCTGCTGCTTTGCCAAAAAGCAGACCAACTCCAACTGGAGTTCTAAATGTTTTTAATTATGAATTAAGAACTTTTGATACTCCTGTGTTCAGAACTGGCAGGAGACTAGCTTATCACCAGAAGGCAATCCTGGATAATCTTTTATTTGCCTTTCAAAAAAGAAGCAGTGGTCTAATGTTCCCAGCCCTCTTTGCATTAGCTGAAGAACTCTACGAAAATGGTAGGCCACAGTTTGAAGAAAGTCATATACAGCAGAGTGCTGTAAGAAAAGAAAAAATCAACTTCCTTGAAAGTCCAGAAAGTGCTAGGGTCCCTGTCATGGCACTCAATGGATCAGATTGGCATGAATTCCACAATCTGATAGGAAGACATAATGTTGGGAGATACTTAGTCAATGTTCAGAGTGAACATCCTCAAGAACACAAGCTCTGGCTTGTTGAAAATGGTTTTGTCCATAATCTGTGGACCAGAACAAACAATGATCTGAAAGGTTTGCCACCTATTATTGTCAACACAGTCAAAAACATTAGAAAAAATGATTGTATACTTCGTCTGAAGTTCAGATCCACTCCTCCAGTGGAGTCAGAAGGCAAATGGAGAAGTTGAATATATTCCTCCATACCATTATGTGAGAATTATTCAAAAGAAATATCTTCAACCAGCCTATGTAGGGTATAATGGTCAACCTAACTCAAGCATCCCGTGGATGAAGGCCATGGCTCTAGAGTATATCAAGAAGATAATCTCTGAAGATATCAGCAATACCTTCCTGGCAGCAGGAGAAAAAATTATTATCACTGCATACGATCATCCTGACGTAGTCAGCAGTGACCTATTCCTATCTCTCACCAGAAAAGAGATAGACTCGACAATGGCATGCATGCGCTGGGTGGAAAAGCTTGAAAATGACAACCACTATAAAATGTATGTCGATACAGACGTCGAAGATAATGCTACCATTGTGAGAATGGCCCAGGCAGATAACAGCTCCTTTGTCTTTGGCTACCATTCAGAAACAAATGAGAATATGTAGCATCACAGGTGAAGATACAGGTGAAAGAGGAGAAACGCCAAATAAGTAACTGTAGTACTTTTGACCTTTTAAAAAGTTAAAAGCTACTTTTGCTTTCAAAAAGAAAAGACATTTCACCTACCAGAAGAAACACTTCACCTACCTGCTTTTGTTTTTCTCCATCCAACCTCCACCAGCAGGAGCATTTAGAAAAGCAAAAGTTCACGGAGTTGTCCTGTACATTTTTATGTTTTGAATTCTAGTTTGAGTTCCGCTCTCTATATAAGGAGCTTTAAGTTTCATTTGTAAGGCATCAGAAAATTGAGTAGAAGAGTCTTCTCTCAAGAAGTAAGAAAGCCATAGTAGCAGTGTGCTTCTCCTACTTGTTCAGTGTGCAGTAGTGTGCTTTCATTACAAGTAAGTACCTGTTCTCATTCTCATGGGTAGCTAAACAGCATTTTGCTGTTTACCTGAGGATGAGGCTCTGAAATTTTAGCATGTATTTCTGTTAAATAAATAAAGGATACCCACCCATTTTGTCAAAAGTAGTAATAGTATATATTATGTTTCTGTTTTGCATCCTATCTAACACTATCTGTTTCTCATTTCTGCATTCCATCTAAACCATCACCATCTGTTTCCTATACGAATTTTGAAATTTGAAAAGTTTTTGTCAACCAGACAAAACCAATTTTAAAACTAAGACTAAGACAAGCAGCAGTGATTCCGCCTGTTAAAGTATCCGCTAGGCAGGAAGCCGTTAGGAGAAACACTTGGGCATGTTAAAGGCTAGTCTTGTTTTCGTTTTTTTTTTTTTTTGATGTAGTTTCTAAGGAAGACAAAAGCTCTAAAAGCTCAGGATAGCATAGGAACCTACCCCTTTTAGTCTTTCCATAAGAAAATAGTAAGATACATAAGTACGTGTGCACTTGGGCATAATACTTGGGATATCTGGGTAAACGGGAAATAGCCCTAAGATAAATAACATAATAGCCCTGCATCTTTAAAAACTTCATCTTTAAATTCTGTCTCCCACCCCCCCCCCCTCCCCCCAATTTTTATGTTTTGAATTCTAGTTTGAGTTCCGCTCTCTATATAAGGAGCTTTAAGTTTCATTTGTAAGGCATCAGAAAATTGAGTAGAAGAGTCTTTTCTCAAGAAGTAAGAAAGCCATAGTAGCAGTGTGCTTATCCTACTTGTTCAGTGTACAATAGTGTGCTTTCATTACAAGTAAGTACCTGTTCTCATTCTCATGGGTAGCTAAACAGCATTTTGCTGTTTACCTGAGGATGAGGCTCTGAAATTTTAGCATGTATTTCTGTTAAATAAATAAAGGATACCCACCCATTTTGTCAAAAAATAGTAATAGTACATATTATCTTTATGTTTTGCATCCTATCTATCACTATCTGTTTCTCATTTCTGCTTTCCATTTAAAACCTTCACCATCTGTTTCCTATACGAATTTTGAAATTTGAAAAGTTTTTGCCAACCAGACAAAACCAGTTTTAAAACTAAGACTAAGACTAAGACAAGCAACAGTGATTCCGCCTGTTAAAGTATACGCTAGGCAGGAAGCTGTTAGGAGAAAAACTTAGGCATGTTGAAGGCTAGTCTTGTTTTCGTTTTTTTTTTTAAATGAAGTTCCTAAGGAAGACAAAATCTCTAAAAGCTTAGAATAGCATAGGAACCTACCCCTTTTAATCTTTTCACAAGAGAATAGTAAGATACATAAGTACTTGTGCACTTGGGCATAATACTTGGGATATCTGGGTAAACGGGAAATAGCCCTAAGATAAAATAACATAATAGCTACCTGCATCTTTAAAACTTCATCTTTAAATTCCGTCTCCCCCCAACCGAAAAAGCTACAAAGTTACAACCTAGCCTCACGCGCCAAAGAAAAAAAGAAAACCAGTCTTGGTTCTCTCCCGGCCGGACGTAGCTCGCGTTTTTGTCACTGCGGCTCGGTCCGGGAGGGGAGCTTTGTTTTCCTTAGCTTTTCTTAGTTTCTCTAGTTCTTTTGCCTTCTTAGTAGGTACTAGTGTTCGAAGGAGGATAAAGACTGATGCGGCATAGAGGGAGGATGGCGAGATCAGGATCTTTCCGCCTTAGATCTGATCGGGGACGATGAGTGGGGCGGTCGTTTGATGATAAGGAACCCACAGTTGGTATTGCAATACAGGTTGTGATCCCAAGGCTCATGTTGGTGGTGGCGGAAGGGATGGTTTACTGCCGCTTTGCTGGCAGCGTCTGGGCTATGGCAGGCGTAATCCAAAGGCAACGGCGGCGCGAATCTAGAAGTGTGATAGTGATAACGCGGATGCCTAGGCTTTGGTGGTGGGCAGTTATTACTAATTTTTAGGGTTTGGTTTCTTTTGTTTGTTTTTCAGTAATAAGTCACTATCAGGGTTTTGTTTTAAGTATTAGTTGTTGGGTCGGGTGCATTGCAATGTTTGGCATAGCCAATCTTCTATTCGGCGGTCTAGAGGTCGGTCCTATTCTGGAGTTAGGTCAGCAGTGGTGGCGAAAATGTCTGGCGGTGGCATACTGGCATAGACAATCATCCTTGGCTTTCTAGTGGGATTGTTCTTGTCTGATTTCGGGTCGGAGTTGCTGGTGATTTGGAGCAGTTGCGGATTGACGGTGTTGGCATTACGGTGGCAATGGACTTGGGTTTAATTTAGTATCAGGTCTGACGGTCCAGCATTTCATTTTGGTTGGGTTTGAAGTCACAATAAGTATAGACTTGGTCGATCAAAGGTAGGTTAGGAGGACTCTAGGTGGCGAGTTAGTGTTGACAAAGTTGTGTGTCAAGAATTCACTGCTCCTGTGAATATTGTCTTTGCCTTTTAATTGTAGTGCAAGTTTTAAGTCTGTAGTTGAGTCGGGGCCTCTTTTGGCTCCATCAGTTAGTCATTTTGGAGTTCCAGTGTGAAGTCCAGTGACCATTTTTGCGTATGAGATGTTGTCAAAACTCATTGTATCCAGTTCATTATTAATGAAGTTTCTTCTTTAAAATAAAATAAAATAACATAACATAACTGAACACCAGCATCTACAACTCGGATTGTAAAATTATTGTAATTGATTTCCCTTACGTAATACTTTCCTGAATACAAGGACAACACATCAATAGTATTTTTTTGCTCACAGGACAGCTCATCCATTTCTTTGCCACAGATTTGAGAGTCTCCTTTTAAACGAAATGGAGGTTTTATGTTAATACTCCTACAAGATAGGGTACAACTGGTATGATGAGAAGTAGAATCAGAAATCAAAGATGGTGTTAGGGAACAAAAGGAAGAAGAAAGAACAAAAAGATGAAGAAGGTCTATATAACCAGCAAATAGGACACTTTCTCTGGACATGGTGTGAGAGAGGACGGTGGAAGAGAGACTGCAAAGTGATGGAACAGAACTGAGATTAGATAATTTATTGGGGTTTGTGGCCGGCAAAATATATATAAATTTACGAAGCAACAGTTGCTAATCTAGCCATTGTTACAAAAATGAATAAATCCTAAACAATTCATTCAAACCATAAATTAAAAAAAAGTATATGGTCCAGTACGTGAAGGTGCGTGGAAGTAGCAGACGGTAGGAAGCAGCATATACAGTTTCTTTGTCTATCCTATACAATGCTGTCATAAGATTCGTGACTCGATCAAAAAGAAAAATAATAGTCAGAAGTATCAACTGAACATTAGAAATGTTTCTCCTTCTCTTGTGCTGGTTGTTCATAGTATCAGATCATGTTTTGTATGGCGGAGCAGGTGGCCTTGAAAATTGTGGAGAAACACGTTGTAAATTCAACGGTCCAGCCATCCGATTCCCTTTTCGAGTTAAAGAAAGGCAGCCAATCCATTGCGGTTATGAAGGCTTTAATCTATCATGCACCAATGACAACCAGACTGTACTCGAGATCAATGAATTAAAAAGCGAGCCTTGAGGCATGCCTAAGGCTCAAAACGCTAAAATCTGGCCTGAAATTGAGTGTGTTTTCATGGCTAGGCGATGAGGTTGCTGAGGCATGGACAAAGGCGGGAAAGGCAACGCCCAAGGCGTCAAAAGCATACGTGCAGCAACAAATGAAAATGACGTCGTTTTGAAATGGATTGTGTTTAAAGCCTTTCTAGGTCGCGACCCCAGACTAATCTATTGTTGGAGAGCCGATTTCAGCCTCTCTCTTCCAAAAGGTAGTAAATTCGATCCCTAACCCAGAGTTCAAGTTAAGAGTTCGATTTCGATCCCCAGCAGTCAATTTGAAGGTATTGGAATTCGATTCGCAGCAGGCCATTTGAAGGTATTAAGTTCCTCTCTTCTGGGGTGAAGTTCATTGGTGAATGTGAAACCTCCGATCTATATGAAGTTCCTCTCTGCTGGGTTAGATTTCATATAGAATTTGTTGCTGTGTTGGACATCTCTGCTGAGTATATTGTTATTGTGTGTTCTTTGTTTTGGTTTTAGAGGTTTCATTTAGTCATTCAAACTGTTTAGAGTTTAGACATTGGTAGGGATTTATTCACAATTCAATGGCCTTCTTTCAGGAGATAAGAAATGTTGCCATGAATCGTATTGAGGTTGACAGACCTTTTCATCTCATGTTTGACACTTCGAGCAAGAAAAATGGTATTGCTCTGTTATGCTTAGAAATGTTTTCTACCTGTTTATGATTTTGTTTTGATACTGAAATATTGAGTTGTTGAATGGCAGGAAACCGTGCAATTCGAATTAATCATCTTGATAAGCTGCTGGACTTGGTGGTCCAGCAGAAAAGGCTAATCCTATGGGACAGGAACTTGCTTCCTTCTCTCTTGGCCTCTTTGCTCAGCCCTTCCTTCCAGAGCTTCTTAGGACTAAAGAATATTGAGATAAGGTGAACCACTACCCTCATTGAAGCCTTCATTTGAATTTTATTACTGTCAGCACTCAGCAATTCGTGGTATGCATGTGTTATCTAGTAATTAAAATTAGTAGAATCCAATGGGAAATAAGTTAATATTCTTCAATGTTTAGTGATGGTATCATTATATATGAAAAGAGTCTACTCCAGATTCCTAATTATCATGCTGTGATCCAAGAATACAAGGTGAAAAGAACTGAAAACTCTGGAAAGCTGAAATTAAGAGGAATAATTGCTAGCTGAAATTTGAGTTCTTTTATACTAGCCTCTTGGGAGTGCTTGCCATTTGGCCTTTTCTATTTTGTTAAGAAACTGATTGTTAGGGGCAAAATCATTAGTGTTGCTGATGTTACGAAAAATTTGATGTGAAAGAGATTTGGCCCTTTCTAAGTCTTCCTTTGTGGTTCTGTGTATAAGAACTGTTCCATATGGGCATGCTTCTTTCTTATCCCATGTTTGGAACAATGGATCTGTCACATGATTAACAGATTCTTTTGTCTCAGATGAAAATGAAGTTGGTATATATAAGAGTAATAATTACATCAATATAGGTCTTTTATACGTAAGGCTTACGCCTTCTTGAGGCTTACCGAAAAACACCTTGGCCTATGCCTCAGAGTTTTAAAACATTGCTCGAGATGCCATCATCAGCTTTTAACAAGCTCTTGGTGCATTCGATTAACTATACATCTCAGCAAATTGAAATTTACGACCCTAATGGTTGTATGCAGACACAGCTTTTGAACATCAACTTATCTTCTTCAGATTCTTTTCCCTTCAGATCCATAAATGATGTAGTTGATTATACCACTTTCAGTTGTCCATCTTCAACCGAAAGAGATCGATATAGTACAAACCGGTGTCTGGTGAAACTTCGCCCTTGTCTTGGCACTAGTTTTGGAAACCAGATGTTTGCAGTATCCTGTTCTATTACAAATCAATTCAAGGACAAGTTGGGCCAGGGGGCCTTTGGAACAGTGTATACATGTTGTGAAATTGCTTTTGAGTGAAATACATGTAACCCCTAAACACTTGAGCAGTAATATTTAGTGTACCTTTGTGAGTTTAGTGGGTTATATTGGGTTTTTTAAATGCTTATTTGATTATGGTGGATTGATTTGACACATGGTCAACACATGCATATATTTGAGAATTTTTCATATGTGCTTCTTAATTGCCTTAGAAATTCATAAGTCCTATGTTGTGCTTTATCAACTTTATGGTGATATACATAATTAGTTCTCCGAGGGTTATGGTTGGAAAGAGCTAATACTGCGCTTTCTTTATGTTTGAGCATTTGTGTTTGAGTTAATAGATTTTTGGCAATTAATTTACATTTAGTTTGCTTGGGGACAAGCAAAGTTCAAGTGTGGGGGTGTGATTATACGCATTTATATGCATGTAATTATATCTAAAACACTATAAATAAACAAATCTCCATATCAATTAATATGTAATTAAACCATTTTTATTTACTTTGTAGAAAATAAGCGGAATTGCGGAGACGAGAGAAAATTGTGCGAAATTGAAGTAAATTGGAATTTCCGACAAGAGGACGAAATAGTCAATGCAGGTCAATCGTGGTCAACATCATCAAGGAAGCAGAATCCAATTACCTCCAATAATATGTGTGGAAGTGCATTGAGAAGAGAGAAGAAAGAAAGAAGAAAAAAAAGAAAAAGAAAAAAAAAGGGGAAAAGAAAGACAAAAGAAAGGTGAAGAGAAGAAAAAAAAAATCTGATTTTTGCTGACGTCAGCAATGACATAAGCTGATCCTTTGTCCCTTCCCCACGTGCATTCTCCCCTCCCTTTCTTTTATTACCCTTTTCTTTTTCTTATCCTCTTCCTCTCACATGTGGCCACATGGCCCTTAACTTTCTTTTCTTCCCCTTTCACGGCTAGCCACACAAATCCCATTCCAATTATCTCATTTCTTTTTCTTCTCCCACCAGACCATATATATATATATATATATATATGGAAAAATAATTATTTACCAAATTTTAAATTAAAAATTGCCCACTTACCCAAACACTCTGAGAGCATCTCCAGAGGATAGGTTAAATTTCTTGTGCCCAATTCAAATTTGAAGGATGACATGGAAATTTGACATTTACTGAAATTCTACACCAACCCATAGGTCAAATAAATATTATTAGTTTATTACTTACTCTCTCTCTTCCTCGTCTGTTTCTCTCTTTACTGTTCTTCCTTCTCTTTCTCTATTTCCTATGTTCTTTCTGAAAATCAGAGCTTGGGAGAAGGCAGATCAAGGACTTGAAAATCAGGTAAACTTGGGATAAGGTAGATTAGAGACGGTGGATGTTATGTAGTTCTCCATGAAAATCAATTTTTTCTCTCAGTCTCTATCTTCCTCTCCTGTTTGGACTGTTTCTCTCCATGTTCTTCGCTTCTTCTTTTTTCAATTACTAATCAATCATCCTAGCAACCTAGCCACCTAATTCTTGATCCACCTAGTTCTCTTTTCAGAGACCATTTTATACCCAGCGATTTCCAGATTCACTGCACTGCACTTTTTAGAAACCCAAATTCCATTATCAAAAACAAACATCTATCTTCTCATCATTTTGTTTCCATCTTCTTTCATTAGAAACAAGGCAAAGGCATAGAAGCCCAGAATTATAAAAAGGAAATAAGATCTGACATCAGGAATGCCTACTAATACCAACTATAGTTTGCAGTTAAATAATTAACGGCAAAACAATAATGGTAATTCCATTAATAATGAACCTTGTGAGATTACTCACCTCAAAACTCCCGTTGCGTCTTCGATAAAGAACAAAACAGCCAATCCACAAAATAATGCCCAAATACTTCGTCAAGTACCTAATCACACACGGTTCAACTTAGTAACGATTCACGTTTGATTTAAGTCTGAAACCCCTGTTTTGAACTAAAATCCCCAAAGTGGCGCCAATCGAGACAAAACCACATCCGAGACCTCCCAAAGTCTCTGGAATACTTCCACGATCGATATGTCCAAACCAAAACTCGATCGGACACTGGAATCCTCACGGATTGAATGAAACGGTAAAAATCATAACAATTTCATACGAACTCCAAAATTTGCATACTATATATCTAAACGCTCGTATCAACGAGTAGAAATATATAATATCAAAAACAGTTCCCTACATGGCTGAAAGCTACCAGAATGCCGCCACAGGCGCTGGGGCACCGCCGCCGGCCAAAACCCAATATTTTCACAAAACTCCCAACATCAAAGCTGTTCATCTAAGCATGCTTGTGAATTTTCATAACTAGCTCAAAGTCAGAAAACAAGCATAAAGGGTCGAAAACTACCTCACAAGCTTTCAATTTTTGCTCAATCCGAGTTGAACCGATTTCCACGTAAATTGATCCAAACAAACACCATAGATCGATTTAGAAGTGCCCCACGAAGCCAAGGAGGAAACTTGAAGCCGTGCCGTCGTCGGAGCTATGTTTTCCGGTTGGGTCTGAAAACCTCAAACTTTGCCGGTTTCTAGCGCCGTCATCGCTAGAGAACACCACAGGGACGACCAGAGCAAGGAGGCGATCTGATCTGGAGAGTTTCACCTCCGGAGACCGTCGGAGTTCGCCAGAAAAGTCAGGTCGGGTCGGGTCAGGCTGAAAACTCATATACTGAAGGTATCGACTGAGAGAGAAAAGATGGTTTCCGGAAATGGAAATGGAATTATGAATGAATTTTCTGATTTTCTCTATTTATACCAAAATGGAAACTTCTTCCAATGGTCGCAACTTCTTCATACGAACTCCGATTGACACGTTCCTCATGTCCATGAACTCGTATCAACGCGCTCTACATCTTTCGTGAAGGAAGTTTTCCGAGAATCCCAACGTATAAAAAGTCAAACTTCACACAACCCTTTAAACTGTGAAATTCGAATAATTACACGTACGAAAACCATTCCACTTCACATACAACCTACGAATAAAGTACAATAACAATTATTCATACAACTGGTCCATTATTAATTACCAAAATTAAATAACAAAAATCCAGGTCATCACAGTCTACCCTCCTTAAAGGAATTTCGTCCCGAAATTCACGCTTGCTCATCAACAAACAACTGTGGGTACTCCACTCTCATATCCGACTCCAACTCCCAAGAAGAATCACCCTCGTCATGGTGACTCCACAATACCTTGACCAAGTCAACTTCCTTCCTTCGAAGTTGCTTTGTTGACCTATCCAAAATACGAACTGGTTCAACAACAAAGGTCGTATCCACATGCACCTCAATCGTGCCATAATCAATCACATGTGACTCATCCTGGACATACTTCCTCAACATAGACACATGGAACACATTATGCACGCCAGACATACTAGGAGGTAAGGCAAGACTATAAGCCAAATCTCCTACCCTTTCCAGAATTTCAAAAGGTCCGACAAACCTTGGTCATAACTTCCCTTTCTTGCCAAATCTCACCACACCCTTTATGGGTGAGACCTTCAAGAACACATGATCACCCTCTTTAAACTCAACTTGTCTCCTTTTCAAATCTGCATAACTCTTCTGTCTACTCTGCGCTGTCTGAATCCTGTCCCTGATAATCAAAATCTTGTTAGTGGTCTCCTGCACAATCTCAGGACCCCAATAACACCTTATCTCATGCTTCTGCCCAACAGATCAGAGATCTACATGGCCTACCATACAGGGCCTCATATGGTGCCATGCCAATACTGGAGTGATAACTGTTGTTGTAGGAGAATTCAATCAACGGCAGATGATTCTCCCAACTTCCCTTGAAGTCCAACACACATGCTCCTCCAACAACTGATTCACTAGCTCAGTCTGCCTATCAGTTTGAGGGTGAAATGCCGTACTCATATCTAAATCAGTTCCCACGGCCTTTTGGAAACTGCTCTAAAATTTTGAAGTAAACCGAGCATCACGATCAAAAACAATCGACACAGGCACTCCATGAAGTTTCACAATCACCTCAATATAAAGCTCGCACAACGTGTTAACCGACTACGTCATTGACACCGGAAGAAAGTGCTCCGATTTAGTCAAAGCATCCACAATCACCCATACTGCACCGTGACTTCGTTTGGACCTAGGCAGTCTAGTAACAAAATTCATTGAGATCTGCTCCTACTTCCATACGGGAATAGGTAATGGCTTCAACATACCTGTAGGTCTTTGATGCTCAGCCTTCACACGTTGGCAAGTAAGACACTTGGAAACATACTCTGCTTTTCTCTATTTATACCAAAATAGAAACTTCTTCTAATGGCCATAACTTCTTCATACAAACTCCGATCGATGCGTTTCGCATGTCCACAAACTCGTATCGACGCGCTCTACATCTTTTGTGAAGGAAGTTTTCCAAGAATCCCAACGTATAAAAGTCAAACTTCACACGACCCCCTGAACTGTGAAATTCGAATAATTACACGTACGAAAACCATTCCACTTCACATACAACCTACGAATAAAGCACAATAATAATTATTTGTACAACTGGTCCATTATTAATTACCAAAATTAAATAACAGAAATCCAGGTCATCACACTGAAAAAGCTCCAGTGCAGACTCCGATCGCTGCAATTTTGGGCCAGCCACACTGGTCGTTCAAGTCGGTTGCGGATTTGCTGAGGAATGACCTCCATGGATGGACGTCGCCATCCAATCTGCGTCCGGCGAAGATGGTAGTGAACTCTGCGTCTTCGAGTCGACGGAGATGGTGGTCACTCGCTCAGTCAACGCGACAAGGGAAGCGAGAGAGAGTTTGATAGGAGGAGAGAGAGAAGTTTGTAGTTTATTAATTAGATTGGGGGTAAAAATGTCACTTGCGTTTAAATTGGGTAAATGTGAAAAAACTCTTAGTGGAGCAAGTGAGCAATTTTTAGACTAAAATTGGGTAAGTGGTCACGGCCCCTATATATATTACCCCACATTCCTCTTCCTCTCTTGAAACAGCCGCACCACCAAAAAAAACAGAGGCAGCCCTTTGTGCTCCTCACTTCCTCTCCTTCCCCTCCATTTTTCCTCTTCTCTTTATATTTTCCTTTCGAGATTTTAAGGATAACTCGCACAAGCTTCAAGGATTCATCAAGAACTACAAGATTCAAGACTTGGATAATTGTGGGAGTTGTAAATCAAGACTAGTCATGCTAGCTTTCCAGCTATTTGTGACTATTCTTATTTTCTCCTACATTTTTCTACTCTTTTCTATTTGAATTTTGTAATTTTGATGTCTATGATTATGGGTTGTGAGTAGACTTTGCTGGGGGTTAGGGTTGTGTGCCCTAATCCAAATTTGATGTGATGGATGCTTAATTTAATTTATATATGGAATTTGTTAATTATTGGATGCTTGTGTTTTGTGATAATTTGATTAGAGTGCATACTTAGGAATTGTCAACTCTTGGGTATGTGTTTTAATAAGTCTAGATTAAAATTTAGGGGATGACATCCTTAGATTTTAGAGCTAGAACCTCGATTTAATATTCGTGGGAAGTACAAGCATGGTTCACTACATGATTAGCTTGATCGCAATTATGGTGAGCTTAGCTGCCTAATTCCTCGAACTCTAGGCCTCTTGATGTGAATTAGTGACCCTTAAACCGGCTCTAATTCATCTAAAGTGAGTTCCTATGGCCCTTGAACCGGAGTAGGAATACCATGAAAGGGAATTTGGGCCCTTGAGCCTTGAAAACCCTTGGGTACAGCTTCTACCATCTTTAATAAATTACACGTAAATCAAATTAGCATCTAGAGCATTGAATTAGGGTTAGGATTCATCCCTAGCTACCAATCCCCAATTTATATTCATTTCTTACCTTGCATTACTTTATTTAATTTAGTTGTTATTTGAGTTTTCATTTAAATTCTTGCACTTTAGTTTCTAGAAATTCAAATTACTATTTTCAGTGGCAATTTCTACTTCATTGTAAATAGTCATCACTAGGCTTATAGCTTTGATTAGGCTTCGTGCAAACCAAAGCCGAGCATTGCTAAGACTTGGTGCCTTAGAGTAGCATTTTGATGTAGGACGAGATTTTAGTCAATTTCAACAAAGAATCTCGAAAAGAAAGAAGCATCTTTACATCAAGAAGAATAATTTGAATATTGAAAATTAGGCAGGCGGAAGTAACCCTAGGTTTACAAGCAATAAACCTAAAACAAAGATTCTGGAGTCCACCAGAGATAAAAGAGAAAACTCTCAATTTTGATTGATAATATGATAAAAGATAGTTCTGCAGCCGTTTAAGGTTGCTTATATATGGGAAAAGAAACCCTAGGGCGACTAACAATGAAACCTAAAGCCCACGGATTAAAACAAAACAAATCCAAAATAAACTAGAAACCTAAAATAAAGAATGTAAAACCTAACCAAAAAATATGAAATCGCAAATCGGATAATTAAGACGATACATTTTGGCCTAAATCTGATAGGGCTCACTAAAGTGAGTCTTGAAGATCTCGTCGTTCCCATTCTGGAAAGCTATCATGCGTCTCAAACGGACATTCTGGCCAAAAGTTAGTCAAATCTGATTCAAAATCAAAACCTGACTTTTCACACGAGAAACCGAAAACTCCAAAACCAAATCTTCTTTAATATCCAGCAGCTAGTAACCTGATTACGCGTGAGTTACCTATTTTCCACACTCTTCTTGATTCTACACCGCTTCTTTTACTTTTATGGTTTTTCGGCTAAACTGGGTCCATTCTCGTCCTACATCACATTTTTATTTATTTTCTTTTTCTTTTTCTTTGTTTGCTAAGTGTCTTTATTTTCGATCACCCAAGGATTGTGGGTTAGCCACTAATCCCCGTGGTACGATAAACTTTGGGCATAATATTTCTCTATCTTGACAATGATATGTACACTTGCGTAAATGTGTATAAAGTCACTTGTGGGATCCCACTACCCACAAGGTGATAATCAGCATAATGTAATATTTATAGAAGACACGGTACAAGGAAAATAAAATGCATTACAGAACTTCAAAAGAGAAATTAGAGACTATTACAGTTCAAGTTGAAGATAAATAAGAACAAAAAGTTTCAGGTTCTTCTGAAGCAACACGAGAGCACGGAAAACAAGAACAAGTTGAGTTTGCAACTCCACGAGTTCGACGGTCAACTCAGGAGAGAAGAGAACCAGCTTGGCACTCACATTACAATATGGAGGGAAATGTTGCATACTGTCTACTAATAAAGGATGGAGAGCCATCAACTTTCCATGAGGCTACAAAAGGCCAAGAAGCTCCTTTGTGGATGGTAGCAATGCAAGAAGAAATTAAAGCCCTCCATAAAAACAAGACATGGGATCTTGCTCCACTACCACAAGGAAGAAAGGCCATTGGCAATAAATGGGTCTACAAGATCAAACGAGATGGCAATGACCAAGTGAAGCAGTATCGTGCTAGATTGGTGGTGAAGAGATTCACTCAAAAAGAAGGCATTGACTTCAATAAAATATTCTTTCCTGTTGTTCGACTCACAATAGTTCGAGTAGTCATGGTGATGTGTGCTACATTTGACTTGTGCTGAGAGCAATTAGATGTGAAAACTGTGTTTCTTCATGGAGAACTTTGAAGAAGAGATTTACATGCTCTAACCAGATGGATTTGAAGAAAAAGAAAAAGAGAACTTGGTTTGCAAGTTGAACAAATCTCTATACGGTCTCAAACAGGCACCGAGATGTTGGTATAAGAGATCTGATTCCTTCAACATGAGCCTTGGATACAACAGACTTGGTCCAAATCTTTATGCTTACTACAAGAGATTTGGTGATGGTGATTTCATTATTCTGCTGTTGTATGTTGACGACATGTTGGTAGTAGGCCCCAACAAAGATCGTATTAAAGACTTGAAGGCACAGTTGGCTAGGGAGTTTGAAATGAAGGACTTAGGACCAGGAAACAAGATTCTAGGGATGCAAATTTACCGAGACAAAAATAGTAGGAAGATTTGGCTTTCTCAGAAGAACTACTTGAAGAAAATCTTGTGTCGCTTCAACATGCAAGATTATGAGTCAATCTCTACCCCTCTTCCTATTAATTTCAAGTTATCCTCAAGTATGAGTCCTAGCAACGAAGCTGAGAGGATGGAAATATCTCGACTATCGTACACATCAACAGTGGGTAGCTTAATGTTCGCTTTGGTTTGCACAAGACCAGACATAGCACAAGCAGTAGGAGCGGTTAGTCGATACATGGAAAATCCTGGTAAAGAGCATTGGAGTGCTGTGAAGAGGATCCTGAGATATGTCAAGGGTACCTCAAATGTTGTATTATGTTATGGAGGATCAGATTTTACTATTAGAGGCTATGTTGATTCAGATTATGTAGGTGATCTTGACAAGAGCAAGTCCACCATAGGTTATGTGTTTACTCTTACTGGAGGAGCTGTAAGCTAGGTTTCGAGCTACAATCTATCGTGACTACTTATACGACAGAAGCATAATACGTCCCAGCTACACAAGCTAGCAAAGAGGCAATATGGTTGCAAATGGGCTCGGACACAAGCAAGAGAAGATTGCTCTATTTTGTGATAGTCAGAGGGCTTTGCACCTGCCAAAAAATCCAGTATTTCACTCAAAGACAAAGCACATATGAATTCAATATCACTTGATTCGTGAGAAGGTGGAAGAAGGAAGTCTGGATATACATAAAATCCATACGAATGACAACCTAGCAGATGTTCTAACAAAGCCGATCAACAATGATAAGTTTATTTGGTGTCGATCCTCTATTGGCCTAGTAGAAACATAAGCAGTATGAATATGGCAAAGTACAAAGGAAAGAAGAATTGCAAAAGTGACTTTAAGTGGGAGATATGTGGCGGTAAAGCCACTTTTGCCGTTTACTTCTTGCTTAAGTTCTTGAGAAGTAAAAAATGGTGGCTTACTCTTGCTTAAGTTCTTGAAGAGTCAAAAATGGTGGCTTACTTCTTGCTTAAGTTTCTTAGGCTAGTTGTAATCGCTTCTATCTAGTATAAATAGAGATACTATGTTATAGAGTTTTGATTCCATGTTGTGTGTGTGTGTGTGTGTGTGTGTGGAGAGAGAGAGAGAGAGAGAGAGAGAGAGAGATTTCTTCTAAAACTCAATTGTCTTTCTTTCCATAAGTGAATTTCCTCCTGTTATAAGAAAGAGGATATTGTCAATTGTTCTCTCCTTATTGCAGAAGAGTCCTTCTGCTATGGTAAAATCCTTCTACAATTAGCCTATCATGTTGTGCTCCACTCGTTTTTGTAGTTTCTACTTCAGTTGTAATTGAGTGCCCCGTCCCACAACATACTCAAAACACTTAAATAATAGTATAAATTTTAGTCATTTTATAGATTTGAGATGATTTTCTTGTCGTGAGCATCAAGTATATATAGGCCTACTAATGGTAATGCTTTTGGCCTCTAGTTAGCATAGTAGGATTAGATTTTCATTTATAAAGATTTGCAGGCCTGCTCACCTGCGGGATACATTTTAAGGGACAAGTCACTCACAACCGTTAGATTTTAAGGGAACAAATCCAACGGATCTAATGACAACACAATTTCATTCAATCATTCCACTTCAGGTTCAGAGCATCTCCAATGGTATAGTCAATTAAAGTGTGTCAAAATTGAATTTGAAAGATGATGTGGCAATGTTATTGTACATACATGTACATTGGCAAGCATAATTAGCTATAATGGGCCATGCTCATTGTACCGCCAAAGGTACTTTCCAACCAAAGGGAATGACATACAGACACACCGCCAGACGGGCTACAACCTCAGCATCGGACCACCTCCAGATCGCCACCAACGCGCCGCCACGCGCCGCGCCAAGACGGCATCAGAAGCTTCTGAGACTGGGAACTGAAGCATATCAGTCCCACATCGAAAACAAAGACAAGATCAGTCTCTTCCTCACCTATAAAAGGTTCTCTCCTCTCTCCTCATTAAGGACGCATTCAATACTTTCCTACTGTTACTTTGTCAACATAAATACATTGACTAACTTAGGCATCGAAGAGTTGAAGACCGCCCGGCGCGGTCTCCCTCTGACGCCCATTGTATTTTACTTGACAGGTAACGAGAACTACAACAACAACACAAGTATCGATCCGCCCACCGGATCGGCGTTAACTAAGATCTAGCTACCGCTAGACTTTTAGACATTAACATTGGCGCTTTTTAAAAATTTTTCTCCAATAGATATGTCAAATAATATCAATATTTTATTTCTTTTTAAAATTATTTTATCTACAAATAATTAACCTTCTTTTATCCCTTTTTTCTCTCTCCTCCTCCTTCTCGACTTCTTCTCCTTCTGTTCTTCATCTCCTTCACCACTTCTCCTTCTTAATTCCTTAATTATCCTCTCCTTATGGGTTTTGTTTTTGGTTCTTTGACGAGAAATATCAGATGCCCAGAAACATCATCAAATGCCACAATTGAATCCTTAATTTCTAAATAATTTCTCCTTCTCAACTCTCCATTTGGTTTTTTACCAGAAACATCAATGCCCATTCCAAGAACAGATCCAACAACCCATGACAAATAAAGTCCTCCATATTCCAGCTCTTCATCTTCTTCCGCTTCGTTTTCAGTCAACACAATAAGCTTTATCTCAACACAAACCAACACCAACAACCCATCACTATGGTAAGAATCTTCTCCATCGATTTATTCTTGGGCTTGATCTAATTCAGTCGAATTGGTGAGCTTTTCTTTCTAAATCCATGAATTTCTGGGCAGCTGCAGTAGCTGCGCTTTTGTATGGGTTCTGATAGAAAGAAAGAGAGTGAAGAGGAAGAAGAGAAGGAGAAAGGGGTGCTTCGGTTTGGAAGAAAGAGAGTGAAGAGAAGAAGAGAGGGAGAGAGGAAGGAGAGAGAAACAATAAAAAAAAAAAACAAAATGACAGTTTCTCTGCCTCTGTCAAATTTGACAGACCAAGTCCATAGGTTGTTTACACGTAGGATAAGACATATGGGTTGAAGGGATTTGGTATGTCTTTTGTTACCGGTAGAGATCTCCACGTGGATTTAACACATCCATTGGAGATGGTCTTAGCAGTCTCTGCAACCCAGATCTGTATTTTGTTCATCTTCTTCTTCCCTCATCTCACGGCACCATCCTATCTATGATTTCTTAAAGGCATCATCTGCTATCATTTTCTCATCCTTTCATAGAACTGATCTAATATGGATTCAGCAACATGTAAACTAAATCCAACCAAGCAAAGCCAACAAAGATAGAAAAACAGAAGAACTCTTGAGAGAAAATCAATCGCAATAAGAAAAATGAAAAAACTATCGAACCCAAAAATTGCTCCCATCCTACAAACTAGCATGGGGATATATTGTTTATACCCTAACCCAGAAATCGAGTAGTAAAGGATAAGAAAATTAATTTGAAAATAGACCAGAAAATATAAGAGCAAAGCGTAGACGTATTTCAAGAGATTGCAGAGATGTGAAGGCAAGAAGATGAACAGATCTGGGCATGGCTTAGAGAGATGTGAGAGCAGAAGAAGATGAACAGGTCGTAGGAGTTGGGATAATAATTGGAATGAAAAGGTGCTGTCATTGGATCCGTAGGATTTATTCACGTAAAATCCAACGGCTGTGAGTGACTCGTCCTTTATGTGTCCCGCAGGTGAGTAAAGATTTGTCAGAATATAATATTCATAATTTGCTGTTGAACGATGCAACAAAACAAAAATCCTGAAACAGATACAGAAACATTGTTCATGTATTGAACAAGTTGGGGGCGTTGCTGTTTCTCCCCGTGGCTGCTATAATTAATAAGTAAAACAATGTTTTGAGCTATAGCTCTGAGCATAATACAGAAAGACAAACCAAGTAAAGAGAAGCTTAGCATCAGCAAAACTAGTCTAACATCATTGGTGCTATATATAGATCGAAATCCAACATCGATAAAGTCAACATAATCCAAACTCCACTACATTTGCTTCATGGAGCTTCAATGGCCCCCTTCCTTCCAAGTCCTGTTTACCTTCTTGCTCTTCATTATTATGGTAGTGAACATAGCGACGAGGAACAAAGCCAAGTACTCAGCTTCAAAAAATCTACCCCCTGGGCCATGGAAGCTACCCGTTATAGGAAATCTACACCAGCTCGTTGGCTCTCTACCCCATCATGTTCTAAGAGACTTGGCCAACAAATATGGACCCCTTATGCACCTCAAGCTTGGAGAAGTTTCCACCATAGTTGTTTCATCACCAGAGATTGCTAAAGAGGTGATGAAAACCCATGATGTTGTCTTTGCATCAAGGCCGCAGATCCTTGCTACAGCTATCATGACTTACGGTTGTACAAGCGTTTCGTTTGCACCATATGGTGATTACTGGAGACAGCTGAGAAAGATTTACGCACATGAGCTTTTGAGCAAAATGCGTGTTCAAAGCTACCGATCTGTAAGAGAAGATGAGGTACTGAATCTCATCAAACGGATTTCTTTAAAAACAGGAATAACAGGATCAACAGTCAATCTTACCAGTGAAATATACTCATCAACATATAGCATCTCGTACCGAGCAGCCTTTGGTAAAAGAAGCAAAGATCTTGAAAACTTCATACACTGTGTGAAGGAATCTATGAAGCTGGCGAGCGGCTTTAATTTAGCAGATGTTTTTCCTTCAGTCAAATTGCTTCATCTGCTAAGTGGGATGAAGCCCAAACTCGAGAGGCTGCATCAAGAAGCTGACAGGATAATGGAGAACATCATTAATGAGCACAAGGGAGATAAGACATCAACAAAAGTTCTCGAAGGTGAAGCAGAGGAAGACCTTCTAGATGTTCTCCTAAAGTTTCATGAACATGGCGGTGGGCTTGAGTTTTCCCTGACCACTGAAAACATCAAAGCAGTAATCATAGTAAGTACACTCTTTTCTTAAGAAAATAAAATACCGAAAATACACTGTTGATATCATGCTATAATAAATTAACAAATCAATCGAGTTTTCAATCTCCATATATATGAGTAATATGACCTTAATGTTATAAATTATCTGCTATGAACAAATATGCATGCTAAGTATATGAACTTTTCACAAATACAACTCTATAATACTGCAAATAGACACTACATTAGTTTTGTTTTTTTCAAGGCTTCAACCATAATGCTGCTTTTGTTTGCTTCTGTATCTGGCATAAATACAAACATTGTTTCTTCTCAATCTAGATGCTAGACCTACCTTGCTAGGTGTTTACAATACCTGATGCTACTTCAGGTAAAATGTACTTACTACATCTCCAGAGGAATATCTCTCTTGCAATATCAAATACAGCAAAAAGGTTGGGAGATTTTCTCATTGTAGTCAATCTGTTCCCTTTGCACGAAAGCATCAACTTAGCCTACAATAGTCTTTCAGTAATGAGCTATAGAGACTTCTAGTCAGCACATAAAACGTTTCAGGACTAGTAAGTAATGATGAACTCGTAACGATTTGATACCTGACCATTTATACTTCATAAAATCATTCATAAAACACCAAACATAGGAAGTGATGATCAACCAAGCTGAAATAGTTGAGCAAGACCAACACAAGAAACAAGTGAGTAGGTCTCCACATAAATCAGCAGGAACATAATGGAAATTAAATTGTACAAAGCAAGGGACGAGTTCCCAATTTTTCAACAGCATTCTAGACCAGCAACAATATAGATACATCAGTTAAACATAAAAATAAAAATCACTACTGATTATTGAATGGAAACATCCCAGGTGAGAATATTGCAGAGATGAACCATCCCTGAGTTCTGAAGAAGTTGATATCCCATATTAGATGCCCCATATTCTAAACTTCAGAGATTAAGTGTCAACAGTCAACACAATGTTTTCATGAAATTTGCATTCATCCATTCTTCTCCTAAACTCCTCATGAAATTTAAGACTCCTAAAAGTCACCATTCATCATTTGTAGATGAGCTAACAGAGGTTTAAGAATTATTTCATCTTTAAATAAGATTGCTTGTAATAAGTTTACCAACATATTCATATAGCCTTTCATTTGAATCGTTTGCAGTTGATATAAAATTCTCTTCATTAACTCAAATTATGAACTAATTATTAATAGGAGATATTTGGTGGTGGGGGTGAGACATCATCTACAACTGTTGATTGGGCAATGTCAGAAATGATTAAAAATCCGAGAATAATGAAAATGGCACAGAATGAAGTGAGGGAAGTGTTTAATAGAAAAGGGATCGTAGATGAAACAGGCATTGGGGAGATGAAATATTTGGACTTAGTTATCAAAGAGACACTAAGGTTACACCCTTCTAATCCCTTGCTACTTCCAAGAGAATGCAGTGAGAGGTGTGAGATTGATGGATATGAAATACCTGTCAAAACCAAGGTAGTTATCAATGCATGGGCAATTGCTACAGATCCAAGTTACTGGACTAAGCCTGAGAGCTTTACTCCAGAGAGATTTCTTGACAGCTCTATTGACTACAGGGGATTAAACTTTGAGTATATCCCATTTGGGGCTGGAAGGAGAATTTGCCCTGGCATATCATTTGGTCTGGCCAACGTCAAGCTCCAACTTGCAATGTTGTTATACCATTTTGATTGGAAACTCCCCAAAGGAATGAAGCACGATGACCTGGACATGACTGAGGCCTTCGGTGTCACCTCCAGCAGGAAACAGGATCTGCACTTGATTCCCATTCCATATCATCATCCACCTACTGAAAAAGCCCAAATATAAGAAGGTGATGAGAAAGTTGAATTAATTTATTATTATGAAATGTGGGAAATTCTATGCTGTTATAATTAACGTATCAACAATGAATGTAGACTAGTTACATCTTGCGGTAGATCAGTTCCATGCAGTAATAGACAAACTCCCACTAGTCTGCTGCTATATGAAGCTGGTGTTCCTAATTAGATCTAGTCTACATTATTCTTGCGTAATAAGAATCATATTTCCTATGGATGGTATACTAATCGAAAGAAATTTCACAATTCAATTGAGTTGAGAAGCATATAATGCATTTACAGTCATCATGAAAAAACATAAATACCAACAATTACATACTCATTTCATTTACTCAGTGAGAAAACTTAACGAACAGCTGAATAATTGCAAAATTGGGTATTTCCCAAACTGAAATAATTACCGAATATGCTACGTGTGGTTTCTAAAGTGCACTACAGGTCTACGGCATAACATTCTAGTCTATCATAATCCCACATGTAAATACTTTGTTAGTATATTGAATACAAAATTAACTAATAGTAATCATACATCTGCCAAAAGAACAAGTAGCTTTTTTGGTTCCAATTGCAGACCTCAGGGAAAATCTAGTCACGAGAAACAAAAGAGACACAGCAGTAGCTTTGATAGATCTTTAAACAGTATCTTAACCAAGATAAGCCTTCCTAACCTTAAAATGGCCTATAGTCCCCTCCACTGCTTCACTGTCTATTGAACACTTCTCTTTTGTTTCAGAGACTCATGCTCCACCAGCAGTACCCATTCTCTGGCTTGGCCAAGTGAATAAGAACATTAATCTTTAGCTCATAACTGAGTTTGGGCATGAAACGATGCTGTCTCTAGCTACCTCAGTCTGCATGAGCATTTCCAGTCAAATAAGACAGTATTGAGAGAATGAATTTTCTTGTATATTATTACACCCATTCTGTGGTGTATATAAAAGGGTTACAATTATACTACAACGTACTACAACTATTGTGTACTCCTGTACTACACAACATATACAAGATAAGTAATTACAATAATATATTCCCTTGTAGTCTATTCCTAATAGGGAACGATGACTCACACTAACACTCCCCCTCAAGTTGGCGCATATACATCAACCATGCCCAACTTGCTTAGTGAGTCATAAAACGCCTTCCTGGAAACTCCTTTGGTAAGTACATCTGCAAGTTGCTCTTCAGTTGGAACAAAAGGAAAGCTAATGATTTTGGCATCTAGCTTCTCCTTTATAAAGTGACGATCAACCTCCACATGCTTAGTACGATCATGCTGTACTGGATTCTGTGATATGTCAATAGCTGCCTTGTTGTCACAATACAACTGCATGGAATTTTTGAGTATGAAACCCAGATCACGTAACAGATTTCTCAGCCACAACAATTCACACACTCCGTGAGCCATACCTCTATACTCGGCCTCAGCACTAGAACGTGCCACAACTTTCTGTTTCTTACTCTTCCATGTAACCAAATTACCTCCCACAAAGGTAAAGTAACCTGATGTCGACCTCCTGTCTGTGATATTTCCAGCCCAATCTGCATCTGTGAAGCCACAAACCTCAAGAATGTTGTTGTGTTTAGAAAATAGTACTCCCCTACCTGGAGCTGACTTCAAGTACTTCAGAATTCGCATAACAGCATCCATGTGACTCTCACTCGGATTATGCATGAACTGACTCACCACGCTCACTGCATACGCAACGTCTGGTCTGGTATGAGCCAAATAAATCAAGCGCCCAACTAACCTCTGATAGCGAGCTCGATCAGTAGGTACCTGATCTGGATACTCAGCTAAACCATGGTTCTGCTCAATAGGAGTGTCAATAGGTCTGCAATCTAATAAACCTGTCTCTGTCAGCAAGTCAAGAACATACTTCCTCTGGCACAGATAGATTCCTTCTCTCCCCCTGGCTACCTCAATTCCTAAGAAGTACTTAAGCTCACCCAAGTCCTTCATCTCAAACTCAGAAGCTAGCTGTCTCTGCAGTCTATCCATCTCAACAGTGTCATTACCAGTGATTACCATATCATCCACATAGATAATTAGAGCTGTTACCTTCCCCTGTTGATGCTTGAGAAACAAGGTATGGTCTGAGTTGCTCTGCCTGTAACCAACCTTCCGCATGAACTGTGAAAATCTTCCAAACCAAGCACGAGGTGACTGTTTGAGACCATACAGAGATTTTCTCAATTTGCATACAAACTCACCAGGAGAAGCAACTACATACCCTGGTGGGAGGCTCATGTATACTTCCTCGGCTAACTCTCCATGAAGAAATGCATTTTGACATCAAACTGTCGGAGTGGCCATTTAAACTAGCAGAACGAGCAGAACCCGAATAGTATTCATCTTGGCAACAGGAGCAAAAGTTTCATCATAGTCTATACCATACGTCTGAGTAAATCCCTTTGCTACAAGACGTGCTTTGTATCGATTCACTGATCCATCTGCATTATGCTTCACGGTAAAACCCACGACAGCCTACAGCCTTCTTGCCTTGTGGTGGAGGACAGTTGCCAAGTACTGTTCTTCTGCAACGCCTCCATCTCTTCATCCATAGCCTTCCTCCACTTTGGATCCCCCAACGCATCCTGCACTTTGTTAGGTACTGATACAACAGATATTTGATTCACAAATGATTCATATGACTTAGACAACCTCCTAGTGGACATATAGTTGGCTACTGGATATGTTGATTTGGCAGTAAGAGTAGGTTCATATCTTTTGGCTGATTGACCTCTAGTTGTCCTAGGTGGTAACACATATTGCTCAACATTAGACTCACTACTACTAGTATCAGTGGATGGACATACCTCCAATGGGTGATCTTCAGTACCAGGAAGCTGTGGGTCAGGGGTAGAAGCAATGGCAGGAGGGGCAGTTGTGTCTTCAACCTCATTTTGAGTGATGGGAACTGGTGCTTCTGCTGCTGGAGGCAGCGAGCTAATAGTTTCAACCGGATTCGTCAAAATACCTCTTGACTGTGTGGCTTCTCCTTCTCCCTCTGATTCCTCCCCCTCTCCATGATATAGCTCTTCAAAATATGAATTCTCCCCCTGAAGAGCTGTATCTGAAGAGGAGAAATAACTCATGTTTTTATCTGGTGTTTTTGGACACTGGATATAAATGACGGTTTTTTCGTTCGGACCACTCCATCTATTCTGGTGTTTGTGGAACGTGGTTTGGTGAACAATCCCATGGATTTGAAAAAACTCTTGAACACATGATAACATATCCCCCCCCCCCTCCATTGTCAGAACGAAGGACTTTAATGGTGCTATGATATTGTGTTGAACAAGATTACGAAAGGTTTGAAAAGCAGGAAAGACTTCATCTTTGGTTTTAAGAGAGCAACCCATGACAACCTTGTACATCATCAATAAACAACACAAATATCGCATACCCGATACAGTAGGCTCTCTAGAAGGTCCCCAAACATCAGAATGAATCAGCTCAAAAGGATAAACACTTTTATAGAAAGACTAGGAGAATAAGTAGCACGATGACTCTTGGCCAAAACACATGTTTCACAATGTAAAACTGACTCATCCACACCAATAAACTGACTCTTGGTGATGAACGATTGCAGGCGAAGATCTGGTCTAAACCGACCTGTGACAAGACGAAGATCAGTCTCGGAAGAGACGAAGATCGGTCTTGACCTAAACAAAGAATTAAGGAGACAAAGCCCTTTCGGATCTTTGCTCTGATACCAAGTCAAATAAGACAGTATTGAGAGAATGAATTTTCTTGTATATTATTACACCCATTCTGTGGTGTATATAAAAGGGTTACAATTGTACTACAACGTACTACAACTATTGTGTACTCCTGTATTACACAACATATACAAGGTAAGTAATTACAATAATATATTCCCTTGTAGACTATTCCTAATAGGGAACGATGACTCACACTAACATTTCCCTCTTCTCAAACAGAAGACCTCTCGCATAAATGGATGACCAGACAGTCAGCTAATTGTGGTCCTATGGTCGCCTAGGCAATCACGAATTACTCCCCTGCTCCTCCGCCAAATCAACAATAAGCATGAAGTACTCAAACTCTGGCTGCCCCATGCCTTTTTAACCTGTGTCTGCTATACAATTACTAACTCTAGCCTGACCATGGTGAGCAAGGAGAAAAGCAGCCTCTGCTCTACCTCGGTAGGTAGGATTAGGAATGCAGTACCATTCCAAAGCAAATCACTACGCAATCACCTAAAGAACCCACAAAGAGGTGAAGTGATGAGTTTTAGGCTCGCAAAATGAATACTGAATCATCCCGAGGACCATGCAATTCCAAGTAGACACTCCAATATTTGCGCACCTTGTCAATGAGATCAGACACCTTGCTTCACGTTGTACTTGGAGACTGGACATGGAAGAGTATATGCAGTTGAAATGATAGGATTGTGGAAGCCAACTGTCCTGCCAAATAGCAATACCTAATATATGTGAATTGTGAAATTTTTCTGAAGTCCTTTTGTATATATGGATTTGCAGAAAATGTGTCAGATGCTGGTGGGGAAACAAAATATCATACAATTATCCACTAGCAGGCACTTTACAAGCTCCGTCATCCCAACTCCTAAAAAGAAGGTGGTTTGCTTGCCAAGCAAGGATGGCAACTTTTTCATAACCTGGATTTCTTTTTAGCAAAATTGCTCAAATCTGGCAAGCTATTGTTGGGTCTGCTCATTATACTTGGAGAAGTATCCAGGAAGCTGGTACAATTTTGAACAAAGTCACCGGAAACGTTGTGTATGCCAGCGACCCGCGTTCCGGATCGCACGAACCCAATCGCGGGGCGTTCGCGATCCGGATCGGCAAACATAGCGATCCCAGCCTGCGTTCAATCAACGTCAAAGCCCAGTATCAATCAACGCCAATCGCGTTCCGGCGACCACTTTTTCTTGGCGGCGGCGGCGGCCGAAGAAGGTTGATGTTCTTCAACCTCAGCCATGTTCTTGAATCTGGGATTTCTGAAAGATGAAGAGAATCAATGGATGCAAAAAGGAGATCTTCGATTTTCTGGGAAGATTACAAAATCTCCTATGAATCTCTGAGATTTTGGCGACGGCTTTCTTAGCACAGAGAAGAATGCGTGGTGGTGGTTGTTCACGACAGGAATTGAGTTTTGTTTTTTTTTTTTTTAGTCAAAAGCTTAGATGATTAAGGTGATGATGATTATCTAAAAAAAAATTAAAAATTAAACGCAGCTTTCTTTATAATTTATTTTTCTGTTATTTGTTAATTTACTTATTTATCCTCCATAAGTAATGTAGTTGTCATAGTATGTTAATAAGGGGTATTTAGGTAAAATAAAAGTCATTTCAGATTAAGACTAGGAATCCTAATTTTCAAAGATTTTATTGATTGATAAACTCTATATAAGCTGCAATTCATACATTCACAATGTACGTATTCATACATTCACAATGTCAAGAGAAATAGGCTGAATGCTGAAAGATCTGATAAATTAGTTTTTATTCATTCCAATATTCGTCTGCTTTCACGTTTCTCGGAAGGTTACAATAACGGAACTTATAAGAGATGGGACATTAATCCGGAATCAACGGAAGTAGATGATTCACCAATGAGATTGGAGGACTTGCGATGGAGAATGTTAAACAGAGACTATGTTGATGAGGAAGAATCATCGTGTACCAAGAGTACTTCAAGCAGACCTATTCCACCCATTCTCAATGCACAATCGATTCGGTCAGGAACACATCAAACTGATATATCTAGATTTGCAAAAGCAAGAGACTCAAGCGGCACTTCGAAATAAGAACTTAGACAGGCGTGATGGCCAAGCCTCCTACTGGTTCCGGCCATCAAAAAAAAAAAATTACTTTTAAGCATTATTTTTCTTTGTTGGATTGAAAAACTCAATTAATTTTTGAGTAGTAGTGACAATTTATTTTTATTTTATAATTTTTTTGAGATTTTTATTTATGGTATGGTTATCTTTATTATTTTTTATAATTTTATTTATCATAAGTAATTTATTTTAATTAAAATTAGCTAATATATCCTAGCGTACCGCGTACCCAAATATGGCAAGCTATTGTTGGGTCTGCTCATTAACTTGGAGAAGTATCCAGGAAGCTGGTACAATTTTGAATTCTGTTCTCAATAGCAAGTTTGGAAAAACAAAACAACAATCCATTTTATAATCACATTCCACCAGCAAAAACATTCAGTAATGACGCCATATGCACTCAAATATATTGCACAAATACCTTATCAGCATGTGCGCCATGCCAAGAGAAACATGAACACATATTAAGGTCTAAATTTCAAAACCAAAGACACTCCCAAGGGAAGGAGAAACAAATCACAACATGCAGCATAAAACTCTTGCAATGCCAGACGCATGGCAGAGCCTGAATCACACAACTTCTTGTAGTCTAAGAATCACATATAACTTCAGCTTCTTCCTTGCACATGCAAGGTTGCAGCCAATACACAACTTTCAGAGTTGTCTTAATCCTCCTTGTTCTAATTCAAATCTAGCAACTTCCCGAAGGACTTAGCTGTCTGAAACAGGATACAAGCCTCTATTCACTTTCCTTTGAGTCTCAAAGTAAATGCCTGCAGGGACAGCAGAACTTTTTTTAACCTCTCCTTGGACTGTTCATCAATCAAGTTGCCATCACTGTCGAATTTTCTGTAGGCTGGAAAGCATTCAAGAAAAACTCAGGCTTGTTAATGAAATGAAGGTCAAGGAAAACTCCAACTTGGCGAAGATGGTATTGGGCTCGTCCACTACCAAAGTCTCCTCCGGCACTTATAATTGCAGCACCCTTATCAGCCCATACATTTGGAGGTCTGGACGCCCAGTCAATTGCATTCTTCAGAGGTGCTGGTATAGTCAGGTTGAAGGAAATGTTTAGGAAATAGCAGAATCTACAACAATAAACCATTTTGCCGGTAGACCATGATTCTAGCAACAATAATACTGAACCTCTATTTTCAGGATTACAGTACCTATAGTCTGAACTTATGCATCCGACTCAAATCAACTAGCAATAGTGGAGACACTGAGAACCGTATGCTGTTATATATACGAGGTCTTATTTTTCATATGCAGGCAAGGTCTAATCTAATTTGGGACAACACTCGACGTTTCAACACTATCAACTATATATGTTAGGAGACATGAAAGAAAAGATTTGCTCAGGAGGACTGTATTTATTTATAATGGCTTGTGTTTAGGTAAGAGATATGAGATCAATAGCAGAGAAGCCTCTTCCTCTGCATCTTTCCACACAGTAGGCTACATGTGACACAGATAACACCAATTTTCTTTCTTTGAAAGATGGCTGGCTAACACCAATTAAAATAACAATAGAATAAAAGAATCCAAAGCAATAATCTAAAACTATTCTGTAGTTGAAATTCTGGATCTGGAACATACATTAGTGTATACCAATTGGGTTGGGTCCCACGCATCACAGTCAAATTCCCCTGATTAGCCAACTTCATGCACTTAGTACCTTTTACAATAATTTTTTTTGTTTTATTGTGAAATTAATTGTTAATTAATTCCGGCACATTTACTAATTAATCTTTCTTCTTTTTCGCATCAAAAAGGTTGGTATATCGCTAAAAGATTTAACATTTTGTTCTTCAAGTTGAAAAATTTGATGCCTCTACGATTTTAAAAAATTCAATACATGTCAATATCTTCATGATCCATATAGTCATTGTCAATATTAAAATTAGTAAAGAATGAGCCTGGTGGTTGTTTGCAAACAAAGTGATTAATCATGATACATTCATGTATCCAAGATATATTTAATGGTTTTATAACTTCTTTCAATATATTTCAACCAATATAGTCGCTTGCTAATTATTCATGTTGATTACGATTATTTTATCTGCAATTGACATTCGCATATGATCTTGAACACACCTCGATTGTATTACAAGGACAAGGATAAAATTTAACCTATAAGAAAATATTTAATTAGTATTTTGATATATAAAGTATTTAATTCTTATTCTATTTTTGTGGATTCTTCTTTGTTTTTATTTTTATTTATTTATTTATTAATTAATAAGAAGGGTATAGATGGTAGTTTGATGACAAAAAAAATACAGGGTGTGTATTAAGTAATTAAGCATGTATATATAAAACATTAAAACTTCTCTTTTTCTATATATCATTAAAAGATATCAATATTATTATGAAGCGAAGGAAACAAAGTAAGAAATATACCGGCGATGGAGTAATTGTACTCGGGAGAAGCAAAGAGGATGCTATCGGCTTCCCGAATCTTCTGACGAAAAGCTTCGACGGCAGGTGGAAAACTCTCCTCGCCTTCCAAATCGGTGTTGAGCAGTGGCAACGGTGCGATGTCTATGTACTCTATTTGGACGCCCTCGATGGCCTTGCTTATCTCAATCGCTACAGTCCACACACCAACACATGATCAGAACCACAGATAAGCTCTGCCATTGAACTGAAATAAAGAAGAGATAGATAGGTCGTACGTGGTACTAACCAGAGCGAATGAGGCCGCGGTTGTAGGAACCTTGACGAAGAGAACCAGAAACTGCTGCGATTTTTACGAGCGATTTTGCTGCAACTGAAGCCTCCATTTCACCCTAAATCTTGGTTGAGACGTGAGAGTTGAGAGTTGAAAGAGAGAGACTGAGAAATTATGGTGGTCTGTGACTGTGAGGAAGAAGACATTGATAAAGGAAAAGAGCTCGAGAGTAAAAGCAGCCAAGTGGAAATCTAATAATTAATAAATAAATATTTAATCAGATATGTAATAAATAAATAAAAGAGGGCAATCGGCGATGCACCTTCAAATGCGTCACGTATTCTCTTATACTAAATTAAGTGGACAGTCCTAATTTAGGGCCGGCTTCTTAATTTTATATTTTTGTCCGGCTGCACGAAAATTAAGTGTATATACTTTGTACTTTTGTAGTAGGGGTGGAGTTTTTTAAGTACTAGAAAGAGAAAAATTCAGCAACAATTTCTAAACTATTACGTCAAGGTTAATTTGATACACAAACGTACTAGTTTGCTACCTTAAAATATTATACTGACATGGACGTGATATCTCCATTCAAAATCCGTGACGACTCCATCTATTTGCTAAGATGGCAAGCATGTGGGCAAAAAAAAAAAGAATAAATTATCAATTTACCTTCTTTTTTTTTTTTTTAATTCTCTTCTTCTTCTTATTTTTTTAGATTTCAATAAATGGGGCTAATATTATCCGCTAGTCCAGTCGATAACGTACAACAATTCAGATACGCAAAGCCTGAAGCTTTCCCTCCACTTTAATCTCTTCTTTCTCCATTTTTAAGTACCTGACAATAGCTACATGATTCACATTTTCAACAAAGCACCTCTGCACAGCCTTTCTTGCCACCTTGGGCCATCTCCAGTAATTGGGTCTAAAGGGCCATTTCCTAAATTGTAGCCACTTTTTGATCTCCAACAACAACCAAGAAAATGGCTAAAGGGCCAAAGGGCTTAGAAAATGGCTAAATGTAGCCCTTTGGCTAGCCTAGGTCAAATTTAAAGGGATCAAATGAATGGCTAGCACATGCAACCACTAGTTAGTTTTTTTTTTTTTATCAAAACATAAATTTTTTCTAAATCTCATTTTTCCTATAAATACAGTATCATTTCTCTATTGGGCCGTTTCGGTCCCCTCTGTAACCAAAAAAAAAAACATCATTTCTCTATTATTGATTTATTTCACACCTTCTATTTTCTTTTATAATTCACCTCAACATAGATATTTTATCTTGTGAAAATTTTGCATGTTAGAAAAAATATTTACATCTCAAAATATAATCTAACTCTAACTTAGAATAATTACAAATAATAAGATCATAAATTAAAAAAAATTTAATCAAACAATAATAAAATATTAGAAAGAGCTAAAATTTGGCTCTACGTTGCTGGAGATCATTTATTAAATAATTATATTTTGAGGGCTAAAATTTAGATCCGGACCCAATATAGCCCTCCATTACTGGAGATGGCCTTACATGCCCAAATGAAGTCCCCGCAACAGTAACAGAGTTTCCATTAACATACAGATTACAGCTCAATAGGTTTGCAAGGTCGGTTAAATTTTGCAGGAATCTGTTCCTCTATTTAGCAAATCGCTTCTCCTTGATCCCATGTATTGCGCACAACCCACCATCTTGGTGCCCAGTCCTAATCTACTCATGATGCAGATTGCCATGTAGTATTTTAATTGTCGTTGATTGTGGAACTTGAGTTCTTGACAGAAGTAAAATGAAATCCTGAGCCCGGTATATGATGTTGGGAATGAGAACAAGAGAACAAAGAACTCAAACACAATAACTGGATTGAATGACTTGATTCTTTATTGAATAACAGTGGCTATTTTATAGCCTTACATGAATAAACAGAATAGCTTGAAAGCAGCCCACGCTTATAGAAACGTGGTAGATGCAACAAGGAAAAAATCAAAACAGAAATCCCTGAAGAAAGTGTCAAGCTGTGAACGACCTCCTAAAGACTAGGGACTTATTTAAACTGAAACTGAAACCCAATCTGCAATAATCCTAAAACTACCAGGAAACCAAATAACTCTTCATTCCTTCCCTTAAACTTACTGCAAATTGCAGTCAGTTTACATCAGGAACTTTTCCAACACCCAGCAACTCTCTTAACTTCAGAAAAGCATCGAGCTTCAGCAGTTTGGTCATCAAATCTGCTACCTGATCCTGACTTCCACAATGAACCAAAGCAATCGTACCTTCCATAGTAAGATTTCTCAAGAAATGATACCTCACATCGATATGCTTGCTATGCCCGTGCATCACCGAATTCTTAGACAGCCTGATAGTTGAGCTGTTGTCACATCCCACATGTGTGCACCCTCCATCAGAATGCCCCAATTCATTGAAAATCCTTTTTATCTAGAGAGCTTGACAAGCACACATTGCAGCTGCCACAAATTCTGCCTCTGTGGTTGATAAAGTCACTATTGGCTGCTTCTTCTAACTCCAAGAAACTGCTCCAGAGCTCAGCAAAAATACATACCCACTTGTACTCTTCATATCCTTCATATCTCCGACATAGTCGCTATCCGTAAATGCAAGCAATTCACCACTTCCTCCTTTCTTGTAATGAATTCCAAAGTTTACAGTCCCCCTCAAATATCGAAGTGTCGTTTTTGCTACTTGTAGATGAAGCTCTGTAGGTTTAGACATGTATCCACTGATAAGGCAAGTGACAAACATCATATCCAGTCTTGTGGCTGTGAGATACATCAAACGCCCACCAATTGCTTGTAGTACATTTCATCCACCGTAATGCCATCTTCATCTTTATTGATTTTGCATCCAGGAACTATTGGATTATTAACTGACTTGCTCTCCATCATACCAAACCTCTTCAAAACTTCCAGTGCATATTTCTTTTGGCATATGTAGATACCATCTGACCTCTGTAACACTTCAATCCCAAGGAAAAAAAGCATCTTCCCAAGTCCGACATGTCGAACTCTCTCATCATGGATCTCTTGAACTCGGACAACATAATTTCATCATCACTAGTAAATTAAATCGTCAACATAAACACTTACAATGATGATCTTTCCTTCCCTGCTTTTCTTAGTGAACAATGTTTGCTCGCTGTCACACCTTTGGAAACCTTCATTGATAAAGTGTGCTTCGATTCAGCTAAACCAAGCTCGTGGAGCTTGCTTTAATCCGTACAAAGCTTTATGCAACTTGTAAACTAGATGTTCGCTGCCCCTTTTCTCATACCCATTCGGTTGTTGAACATAGACATCTTCGTTCAGCTCACCATGAAGAAAGGCCGATTTGACATCCAACTGAAAGATTTTCCAACTTTTCTGCGCTGCTAAAGCAATAATCATTCTCACCGTATCCAACCTTGTCACCGGTGCAAAAACCTCCGTGTAGTCTATGCCATGCTTTTGTGAGTACCCTTTAGCAACTAGCCTTGCCTTGTGCTTGTCAATGTCCCCATGCTCATTGTACTTCGTTTTGTACACCCACTTCACTCCGATTTTTTTTGCTCTAACCGGCAGCTCAGTGAGTGACCAAGTCTTGTTCTTCTCTATGGAATTGATTTCACAGTCCATAGCAGTCTCCAATTTGCATTCT